>JAJPUD010000819.1:86855-105123 GCA_023553655.1 Myrmecobius fasciatus
GAGACAGACATACAGAGAGACGCACAGAGAACAGAGAGAGACACACAAAGAGACAGAGAGATGGAAAGAGACAGAGAGAAAGAGAGAAAGAGGAAGAGATAGAGAAAAAGACAGACACAGAAAGAGAGAGACAGAGACAGAGATAGAGACAGAGAAGTCATATGGATAGTTAGCAGCAAAGATGGGATTTGAATCCAGACCCTTTAAATCAGTCATCTCTAACCTTCTTTTATCATATATCCCTAGCAGTTTAAAAAAATACGCACCCTGATATACATTATATATTTATAAATTATATAATGTACAACTGCACTAATAATTATGTATATTCTAAAAATTACATAAAAGTAGATTTTAAAAAAAAAAGAACAAAGGAGAGTGAAATAACATTTGATCCTAGAGTCAATAGGAAGTCTCTGAAGTTTATTGAGCATTATATGGTCAGATCTGCACTTTGAGAGCTGGGTAGAATGACAGAGTAAGAGGTGTTTCAGAAAGGAAGTCTAATTGGGAGGTTATTATAAATAGTCCAAATGAAACTTCTGAATTAGGGCAGTGTCCATGGGTACTACAAGAAGGGGACATAAGTAAGAGCTATTGTAGTTTCAGAATTGACCAGATTTGATACTAATTGGCTATAAGGGGTGAGTGAAAATGAGGAATTGATGAAGACTCAGAAGTTGTTGGTCAGACTAGCTAGAAGGATTTTGGTTACTTTGACAGAAATATGGAAAGTGATAATAACAATGATCTTAAGGAAGAGGATGATGAGATGATGATGATAATGGTGATCATGATGATAAGTAACATTTATATAGCACTTACTATGTGACAGATACTATGCTGAACACTTTACAATTATTATCTTATTGATCTTTACAATAGCTCTGTGAGGTAGGTGCTATTGTTTCTCCCATTTTATAGATGAACAGAAAACTTTGAGAAATAAGATAATATAATTACCACATTTGGTTCTCCTATGCAATTCATTCTGCCCCACCTAAAATGAAAAGACAAATGAAAGGGACAGGGCTGATAACGGGTACAAGCCAATGGGTACAGATTTGTTGACTGTAACCAAAAGCTGTTTGCCTCCAAATGGAGGTCTAAGATTGAAGAATAAATCCTCTTGAACTCTGATGACAAATAGGTACCCAAAGCAATGACTGTGTCCTACAAATTTGTTTATGAAACAGAGGGATTAATTAGGGCAATTCAAAACAAAATCATTCTCGTTACAAATTATAGAAAGGTATTCTTTAAGGAGCCTTGAATCAATGCAGATTATGGATGGAAGAGGTAAAAAAACTACATTAACATAGCATTACAGGTTGAAAAAAAAGAGTATCTTCTGAATACCTAGAAAGATATGACCTGCTGACCAGAATTACATACAAGAAGATTGCTATCTTTCATGGACAGGTGGTGAATCTTCATACTACAAAGACAGACCCAGAATATCTGGAAGAACTCAACCAGAAAATTGTACTTGAAAAATCAGATCATTATCACAGATTGAAATAGAATAATAGCAGGGTAGAAAAATTTCCCAGGATCATTTCTACTTGAATTCCTTTTTTTTAAAAAAAAAGAATAAAAAGAATTAGAGAAATATAAATCATAATAACTTACATTTGAATAGCATGTTAAAGTTTGCAAAGCACTTTCTGTACGTGATCATTAATATTTAATGCTATGAACCAGTCACTTGTCATTTAGCCCATTCTATCTTCTATTGTTGCTTTTATTGAAAATGGGTATCCTATCTCTCCAGTTCAACTGCAAGCCTATCCAGGTTAGGGTTTATGTCCTATAATTCTTTGTATCCCTGAGTAACTCCTAAAATATAGTAGACATTGAATACATATTTATTAATAGTCATAATAGGGGCAGCTAGGTGACATAATGAATAGAGTGCTTGACTTGAAGTCAGGAAGATTCATCTTCCTTAGTTCAAATACAGCCTCAGACACTTAGCAACTTTATGACCCCAGGAAAATCACCTAATCTTGTTTGCCTCAGTTTCCTTATCTGTAAAAATAAATTACAGAATTGGAGAAGGAAATGGAAAGCTGTTCAATTATCTTTGCTAAGAAAACTCCAACTCTGGTCGCAAAGAGTCAAACTCAACTGAAATGATAACAATAGTCATGATGACAATACTTTTTCTCTTGTGTCTCCCAAAGCACCCAAGACAATAAAAACACGATAATTTAGAATAGTCATCAGATCATTTATTTAGAGGAAGAAGGAACCAATTAGTGCAAACTGTTCATTGTACAGAGAAAGAACTTGGGGCCCAAAGAGGTTCATTTTTTGTCCACAACGACACAGACCATTGAAGAGGTAGGATTCCTGATTCCTGGCGTGGGACTCTTGGTATTACAACATGGTATTTCTCAGGCTAGAGCACGACTGGCAAACAGCTGCTTTTTGCATATGCCTTAGCTATGCAGATACACCCTGAATTCCCTCTCTGCATCTGCTGACCAAATGACCAACATATTCAAAGAGCCTGAGAAATTTCAATAGCCATGATGGTTTGAGAGGATGCAATTCAACAAGTGTTTATTAAGGGCTTACTATGTTCATGGCCGTGTGCTAGACACTGGAGGAAATATGAAAAACTATTCTTGAAGTATTTACAATGGGGGGTATTAAGGTTGATGAGAAAAAATGTGTCAACAAAAACATGGAGAACAAAAGAAATATAGACACCAAAGAGACATTTAGACAAAGTCCTCCAGGAAAATTTAGGTATAGATATGTCACTCCTCAGTTTAGTGGATGGAAGGAAGAAGAAACAAATTGGAGAGGATAGGAGGTAATTCAAAGAGGACTTGGCAGCATCTGAATTTATTCGTAAAAGAAGAGAATTTCAATAAGCAGAGAGGTGATCAGTCCCAGGAATGGGAGACAGACTATCCAAGGGAAAAAGAGGAGAGAATGAGTTTGTGGGGGAAAAAAAACAAACATATCTGCAAAGTAAGGATGGAAGAACTGATTTTCATATCTCTTGGGGTAAAATGAAGTTATTATAGTTGTATAGTGTTCACTTTCTGTTTTATCGTTTTATGCTTTGTTTACATTGTTTTCTTGTTTCTACTAGATTCACTTTAAATCAGTTCATACAGCTAGGAGAACAATATACACAGCAACAGCAAGATTATGTGATGATTAATTCTGATATTCATGACATTTTTCAATAGTGGGATGATTCCAGCCAGTTTCAATCACCTTGTGATGGAGAGAATCATCTGCACTCAGAGAGAGGAATGTGGGAGCTAGATGTGGATCACAACATAGCATTTGCATTTTTTGTTGGTGTTTGCTTGCATTTTGTTTTCCTTCTTATTTTTTTTCCTTTTTGATGTGATTTTTCTTGTGTAGTGTGATAATTGTAGAAATATATATATATATATATATACATATATATATATAGGAGAATTGCACATGTTTACCATATATTGGACTACTTGCCATTTAGAAGAGAGGGTAAGGGGGAAGGTAGGGAAACAAAATTTGCAACACAAGGTTTTGCAAGGGTGAATGCTGAAAATTATGCATATGTTTTGAAAATGAAAAGCTTTAATTAAAAAATGAGAGACAATTAGATAAATAAATGCTTTAAAATCAGTTCATATAAATTCTCCTAAACTTTTCTGAGTTTTTCATATTTATGGTTTCTAACAGTGAAGCAATATCCTATTATCCTCCTTATCTGATAGATATCTACTTTGTTTCTAGTTCTTTGCTGATACAAAAAAAAAAAAGTTGCTATCAGGATTTTATGTATTTTCTTCATATTTTTGAGTTCTATCATTCTATTGTTTCTTTCTATTGTTATGTATATTCTTTCTGTTATTTCATTCTATCCATGGTATATACCCCTCCCAATGGGATGTCTGGATTTAAAGGCTATGGTTTTTATACTCAGTTTTTTAGCATAATTCTAAAATACTCTGCAGAATGGATGAACTGATTCACAGCTTCTCCAATAGTGTATCAGTGTACCTGTCTTTCTATATAATTCCTCCAGTTTTGACTATTTTTATCTTTGTCATGTTTTGCCAATTTCTTGGGTGTGAAGTTCAGATTTGCAATGATCTCGTTTCTCTTATTAATAGTTATTTGGAGCAGTCTTTCATTTGGTTGTTAATAGTTGGTGGATTTTTTTTTTCTTTTCACGATTGTTTGTTCACTGTGATCATTTAACCTTTGGACAATGATTCTTGGTCTAATTAATTTACTTTGACTAAAACGTGTAGAACCTAAAGAAGAATAGTAAAATGTTAGGTGGAAAGGTAGATTGGGCCAGATTACAGAGGGTCTTAGATGCTTGTTTCAGAAGTTTCTATTTTATCTTTTTAAAAAAAGGAGATTTGGGGTTTTTTTGGTACTAAAGTTTTTGAGAATATAGAATGATCAAATATCTATTGGGAAACCAATTTTGGTAGGGCACTTATATGAAAAATGGCTCAGAAAGGAACAGACAAGAAACAAGGAGAACATTTAAGAAACTATCATTATCATACTAAAGTCAAGGAAGGCTTGAAATAGAATATTGGCAGTATGAGCAGAGAGGAGGGAAGGGGAAAATTTGAGGAATACTGGTGAAGACAGCACATGGCAACTGACTAGATATACCAGGAAAGGAAAATAATGTGATGAAGATAATCAAATACATTTGGAATATAGTTGGAAAATGGCTGGATTTGGAGTGTAAGGCTTTGGAGTTAAAATTTGATTCTACTATTACTTTAAGCATGTTATTTTATCTCTATTTCTTGTCTTAAAATAGGGGAGCTGTATTGGATAATTTCTAAAGTTATTTCTAGTTTGAAATTGCTATGTCTATGGCCCTAAGATTTTAAACTATTAACCAAAATAAAGAAGATGAAATGATAGGCAGCCTTACAGAGCTCAATTTTCAGCATATTAAATTTTAAGTGTTGAAAGGAAATCCAAGTGGAGATATCCAGCAGGCAGGAGAAGACAGGCTACTGAAAGTCCTTCAGGAGAAGGGTTAAGCTGTCCATGAAGTCCAGAAATCATCTGGTGTCAGCTAAAGCCATGTGGCCAAATAGGATCACCAGTGGAAATTGTGGAGAAGAAATTATTGAATACAGCAGAGCCTACACATTGAGAGGATCTTCACCTAAAACAAGGAATAAAAAAGAAATAGAGGAGGAAAAACAATTCATCATAACTAATATATTATACAAAGTATATGTGATGTTCCCTACCCATAGGATCTAACATCTTCAAGGCAGGATGGAGGTACAAATACTTATATCTCTTTATTTACTTTGGGGTAAAGTGAGATTATTACAGTTGCATGTTGTTGTATTTTATTGTTAAATGCTTTGTGTACATTGTTGTCTTGTTTCTGTCTGATTCACTTTAAATCAGGTCATATAAATTCTCCTAACCTTCTCTGTTTTCTTCATATTTTTTTATTTCTAACAATGATGTAATATCACATTATCTTACTCATCTGATGGATATCTATTTTGTTTTTAGTTCTTTGCTGATACAAAAAGGGGGCTCTGTGAGTTTGCCTTTATTGACTTTAAGTCAATATATAAGTGTGAATCAATGCTGTTGTTATTTTTTCCTTCATTTACATACACATACATATGTTTTTATTAATTTATATATAGGCTATTGGAGATTTTTCAGCCAAAAGGAGAAAAGATTTAAGGGGCTTAGGTTAGCTGTCTTTGGGTATTGTCTTTGAGCACAGAGAATAGAGCTAAAAATAAAGCATAGAAGTAGCAGGAGTAGATTCTGGCTTTATTTGAGTAATGATCTAACAATTAGATGTAACATTTTACAAAGTGAAATAGGCTTAGGGAGATAATGAGCAAAGTCTGGGTTGGCATTTATCATGTATGTCGTAAGGGATCTTATTCAGGAGATAAGGTCTGGATTAAAGAAGGAAGAGAAGGGAATAAATAATACAGTGTTTACTATGTGCCAGGCATTTTATTAATATTAACTCATTCGATCCTTACAAAAAATGGAGATTAGTGTTATTATTTTTATCCCCATTTTACAGTTGAGGGAAATGATGTGAACAGAAGTTTTCCCAGGTTTCTACACCTAGTTAGTGTCTTAGGCTAGATTTGAATTCAGATTTCCCTGACTCCAGGACCAGTGCTCTATCTACTGAGCACCTTTTTGGTTCCTTCCAATTCTGATATTCTGTAACTCTTTTAGGGAGAAGAAAATAGTATAAGGCCAAATACACCAAAACAAAGACATCCAAGAATGGTTAAATCCTGCAGAAATCAGCAAGTGGATTGTGATATTTGATGTGGTTTATTGCCTTTTGGAAGTGGATTGTGATATTTGATGTGGTTTACTGCCTTTTGGAAGTGCTCCATTATAAAAGCCATTTCCAGGATTCCATTCAAGACTCTTCCAAAAAGTTTATTAGAATGTGAGCTCTTTGATTGAGGGATGGGGCTTTTTTGGACACAGTAGGTATTTAATAAATGCTTGTTGATTGATTGAATTCCTGATGTCACAGTAATTTGGCTAATAAGCATAATCTCACACTTTTCTATTTCCATTATAATGTAATCTCCTTGAGGGTAAGGACTATTTTTTTTCATTTAGTAGGATTTTTTTAATATGATAAGATAGTTTTCAACATTCATTTTTTAGTTTTGAATTTTTCTCCCTCTTTCCCTTCCCCCTCCTCAAGACAGTAAGCAATATGATATAGATTACACATGTGCAATCATCTTGAGTATATTTCCATCTTAGTCATGTTGTGAAAAAAAAAATCAGAACAAAAGAGAAAAACCATGAGAAGAAAAAGTGAAAATAGTATGCATTCTTCATAGTTCTTTCTCTGAATACTTATAGCATTTTCCATCACAAGTCTATTAGAACTGTTTTGGATCACTGTATTGCTGAGAAGAACTGAGTCTTCTTAGTTGATCATCACACGATATTTCATTTACTGTGTATACAGTTATGGTTCTGCTCTCTTCACTCAGCATCAGTTCGCGTAAGTCTTTCTAGATTTTTCTGAAATCTCCCTGCTTATCATTTCCTAGAGCACAATAATATTCCATTACATTCATATACCTTTTGTTCAGCCATTCCTCAATTGATGGGCATCCCTCAATTTCTAATTCAGGACAATGATAATAATTTTTTTTCTTTGTATCTCCAGTGATACAATGCTAATTGTGCACATTGTAAATGCTCAATAGATAATTGATTGTTTCTGTTTGGCCCTTGAACACCAGCTTCACTGGCCTCCAAGCTCCAGGAATGGAGGTGATAAATGCATTCTAGAATGGTAATAACACTCAGTTTCAAGGTCAAGACCTAGAATCCATGATAGCCTTAGATCAAGATATTGCCAGAGGTCTAAATCAATAACATAAATCACAGGCAAAGTGACAAAGAACAGGTTTTGTCCACACAGTGTTTCAGAGGCATGAGTTCTAATGCATAGTTATTTAAGCCAATAGGATATTCTCTGAGCCCAGAACTGGGCTCCTGGATGCCCCAAAGCCCAATGTTTGAGAGAAACCTATAATTACTCTGCAGGAATAGTGACATGAGGACTGAGAGACAATTATATTTGCCTGGAGACAAATAGTTTCCAGTTTCAGGATCCACATGGCATAGAAAAAGATCAAAGGCACTAGGGAAAATGGTTTCTCTCTCTCCTGAATTTGTTATGATCTGCAAATCAGTAAGAATCCACTGTCAAGGGAAGGCAACATAAACATATTGTGTCCAAATTTTGTCTCTTCCAGACAAAAACAAAAACAAAAACGCAAACCTTTGTATTTAACACACATAGAAAAACACTTGTTGCTGCCAAACTTGAAATGCAGCTTTTTAATCAGTCTCATTAAATTAAATCAGGTGTGAGGCCAAAATATTGAGTTTGAAAAGTTTAATTTCTTGTCCGTCTGCATGGCAAATCTAAAGGGAAAGGCCTTTAATGTCTTAAAAGCTTCTATGTATGAAGATAAAAGAGAAAGTCGCTGCCCAAAAAAAGAAAGGAAGGAAGGAAGGAAAGGAAAAAAAACCTTTGCATATTTCTGCTGCTTAATTTTTTTCTTCACTACAAAATTCAAAAGGAAAAAGATCTTTTGCATCATATACTGGATAAGGGGAATAGTCTGAATTACATATTTTGATTCATCATCTTTTCAAGTCATCTTTCTAGTCCAAGGATCCCAGATTTAGGGACCCCAGAGGGCATCTAATTCAACTCTTTCATTTAGACATATGGGTAAACAAATTCAGAGACATGATTAGGTTAAACAACCAATAAGTAAGAGCTAGGATTTGAACCGTAGAATTTAGATTATATAGGGAGAAGTTATCTAGTTTGAATTCCTTTTTATACATAAGAAAACAAAGACCTGGAAAAGGGAAATAATTACCTGAGTACCTGATTCAGTCTAAATCATAGGAATCACAAACTTTAGATGTGAAAGATATGTTAGATTCATTTTCTTGCTTTACAGATGAGGAAACTCAGCCCAGAGAGGTCAGACAACTCACCCACTGTCTCAAAGCTAGGAAGGGTGACCAAGTGATGTTAGCATAGAAATAATGGGTTAGATAGAGCCTCCAAAGGTCGCTAAGCCCATTCTCCCCTTCCTGGCAAACATCCCATATCTGTAACCATTCTGTTTGAAGTGATTTCAAGCAATGGAAGTTCAATGGTCCTCACCAGTCAATTTTCCCATAGATGAATGCCAGGGTATCTCAAGTGTTCTCAGATTTGGGATTCTTCCATCAACTCTAGCATGGAGTTGCTTCTAGTAAGGTTCTGTATCTGGAAATCCTTCGCCGGTAATTAGCATGAAAATATTGGCACTCAACATTTCAGGTTCAGAATTGCCTCATCTACTTCTGCTAATTTTTAAATATATATATATATACATATAAACATTCCAGGTTCAGAATTGCCTTATCTACTTCTGCTAATTTTTTTTTTAATATTTAAAGTGCCACATACATGCCAAGCATCTACTTAAAGGAAAAAATACAATTTTCCCTTGCATCTTAAAATAATAAAGTGATTGGAAAGCTAAAAGAGAAGCAATGTGGTTATAGCAAATAAAGTTATGACTTAAAAATGCCCATTAAAAATCCCAGTGTCGTTTATATATGATCTTATAATGTGTGCCCTTTCTCTATGTGTACCATTAAGTTTTCAGACTATGAAGGCTGTAACAACAGCAGCCAAGACAGTTTCTTAAGTCCTTTACTGCTCTATCGTGCCCTCTCTTTGATCTTCTGCCAAGCTTTGTGAAAGATGCCAAATCCAAAAGCCCAGCGTCTCTATATGGCTTCTTCTGGGACCTAAGGAATTCAGCTGCTGGAGAGTAATATCCAATACAAAAGATAGTATCGTCACGGATTGGGGGGGATGCCCGAAGGAGGCTACTCAAATCTCAAATTGGAGGAATCACTGGCATTAAAATCTCTGTGGTGATCAGCCCTTTGAGGGCTGTATATATGGGTGCATATGAGGGGTTTTCCTCTGCGTGTGTACATGTGTCTGCCTTTCTCTGTGTGCACACATGTGTATGCATGTGCACACACTTATATGCATATAGATGTGTATTGTACACACACTATATACACACACCACAGTGCACATGTATACATGCATGCATGCATTGGTGCAGTGCAAGCATGAACATGCATGTATATCTATGCATACATGTACATCTATGTCCCAGAGGATGTATGTGTATACATGTATAGATGTATGACTGCATGTAAATGGACATACATGAGTGTGCATACACACATGCATACAAGTGCATGTTTGGGTATACATGCATATACATGTCTACAGGCAAAAATGTGCATGCATGATATATGTATGTACCCGTGTGTGTGGGGGGGTATGTGTGTTTGTATGTATGTATGGGTACGTGTATATGCATGTTTCTTGGGTACCTGATCCAAAAAATATGTGAACAACCTAAAATCCTAATCACAGATGGCAATACTCAAATACTCAAATACTCAATACTCAAACCAGACATGGGAAAAGCATCCCAAAGTGATTTAGTGGAAGAGCTAAAATTTTTACCCAGGATTTCTGATATCAAGTCCAATTCTCTTTCCATGCATCACATGACATAAACTTGTATTTTTAAATGTATTTTATTATGTCATACATATGTTTTTATATTGTAGCTATTATTTTGCATGCATGTATTTTTTTACATAATTGTATCCATGTTGTATTAGTTTTTCACCTCCACCCTTACTCATGCCTTCCAAAATAGAAGGTATATATCTCTAGAGACAGTTTTGTTTTTGACTTTGTTTCCCTAGTCCTAGTCCAATGTCTGGCCCAAAATTGTCCCTTAACAAATGTTTGTTGAATTTCATTGAGGTTGACTGGAAATCCTTTGGGTGTATAGTTGGATGAGATGCCTCCTTTCATTTCTCAAATTATATGATTCTCTTTTTCTCTGGAATCTATAGGATGATACAGTATGCTGGTGATTCTATGAGCTCCTTGAGAAGAGGTTTATTTTTAGCTTTATATCTTCTGAAGGTAGCACAACACCAGGTACAAAGTAAGCTCCTCAAAATTCTCGTTGATTAGTTGATCAATTGTTTTGAACCACAGAAATGAGAAAAACATAACCAGAAATCAGAGACCTAGTTTTTCCATTTGCAACTCCATTTCATCGAAGAATAATTTTTTAAAGTGTTTTCACTTGCTCTTATCCATCAATCTTTAGTATCCACCCCCTCCTCTAATTCACTTCACTTTACTTCTAGTTTCCTTATTTCCTCACCAGGAGGACCATATTAGCATATGAAGTGTGAGGATATTGATTTTTTTTAATAGTCCTTAATGGTAGAAATTGTTTTTGCAATAGATACAAATTTTCTTTTCAGAGCTGTTTCTTCACTTGTTTCCCCTGTGACATAATTCAACATAAAAATTCTCTGCCCCTTGGGAAAATTGGTGAAGTCCATGGAATCATAGACACAGATAGAGAATTGAATCACTTAAATACAAATACCCAGAGAATTATTCTGGAATGTCTGGATGAACTGCAAATTCAATATGAATCATTAGCCAAGAAAACTAATATGTTTCTGAGCTGTGCTAAGAGAAACATGATGTTTAGATGGAAGAAGGTGATAATCCCTTAATGTTCTTTTATGGCCAGACCACATCTGGAGTACTTGTGTTCAGGTTCTGGGCACCATATTTCAGTCAAGAGATTGACAAACTCCGTAAGAAGATCATCAGTGGAGAGCTAAAAGGGACCACAGAGACCATGGAGTCCAATTTCCTCATTTTAGAGATGAGGAAGCTGAGGTGCAAGGAGATTAATTGAACTTCTCAAAGTAAACCAGAATTGGATGTGAAGGTAGGCCCTATGAACCCAGAATCATTATGGTATCCATTATACCACCCTACCATACTAGATCCATCAGGAGAGTGAGGAATCTCAAAATCAAATCATACCTAGATGATTTGAGTAGCTCAAAGAGTTGAGCCTTATGGAGAGGAGACTTGGTGAAGGTAATGGGTTGGGAGAGGATACAAAGGGCTGTTATATAATAGTAGAATTGAAAATGTTTGGCTTAGATCCAGGAGGAAGAATTGGAAACAAAGGATGGAAGGGGCAATGAGGTAAATTGAGGTTCAATGTAAGGAAATAAAGGTCTCTCAAAAGAGAATGGGCTATTTTTGGAAGCAATGGGTTCCCCTTCACTAGAGATATCCAAGAAAAAAACTAGATGGCCAACTGTTGGGAATATCCTAGAGGAGAATCTTACATAGCCATTGGATAGTTTGTATTATATGCATCTGTAGATTGCTGCACTTGTGTCTGATTTCAATCATGTCTGATTCTTCACAACCCCATTTGTGGTTTTAATTGTAGAGATACTAGAGTGTTTTTGCCATTTCCTTCTCCAGCTCATTTTATAGATGAGGAAACTGAGGCAAACAGGATTAAATAACTTGCTCAGGGTCACACAAGTAGTAAATCTCTGGGGATTTGAACTCAAGAGAGATGAATTTTCCTGACTTCAGACTCAGTGCTCTATGTACTATGGCACCACCAACTATCCTGACTATAAATCTATAACATGAAGGGACCTTAGAAATCATCCAGCCCAACTCCCTTGTTTCCGGATGAGAAAATTGACACCCGGAGAATTTAAATAGTTTGCCCAAAGTCAGAGTTAGAATTTTCACCATTTCTCTGACCTCAAATCTAGCGATCTTTTCACCATATGTTGTTCCTAGGATTCCCTGATACTAGGCTTATAAATGTATTTGTTCATTCATTCATTCAATCAATCAATAAGCATTTATTAAATCCCTACTGTATTCTAGACTCTTGTGTTATAGTCATGCAGCTATTAACTGGTTTCCTAATTAAAATAACTTCATGATCATAATCCATGACATACAGGCCATGAATCAGCTTATAGATCAGTGAGCCTGTGGTTAATATTTTTTTTAATTAAAGCTTTTTATTTGCAAAACATATGCATGGCTAATTTTCAACAATGATCCTTGCAAAGCCTTCTATTCCAAATTTTTCTCTCCTTCCCCCCATCCTCTCCCTTAAATGGCAGGTAGTCTAATACATGTTAATTATGTTAAAATATATGGTGAATTGAATATATATATATATACATATTTATACAGTTATCTTGCTGTACAAGAAAAATCAGATCTACAAGAAAAAAAAAACCTGAGAAGGAAAACAAAATGCAAGCAAACATCAAATGAAAGCATGAAAATGTTATGTTGTGGTACACACTCAGATCTCACAGGCCTCTCCCTGAGTGTATGACTTCTTCATCACTAAACAATTGGAACTGGTTTGAAACATCTCATTGTTGAAGAGAACCATGTCCATCAGAATTGATCGTAATATAGTCTTGTTGTCGTGTTTAATGATCTCCTGGTTCTGCTCATTTCACTTAGCATCAGTTCATACAAGTCTCTTCAGGCCTTTCTTAAATCATCTTGCTGGTCATTTCTTACAGAACAATAAGATTCCATGAATTCATATACTATAATTTATTCAGCAATTCTCCAATTGATGGGCATCCATTCAGTTTCCAATTTCTAGCCACTAAAAAAAAGGCTGCCGCAAACATTTTTGTACATGTGGGTCCCTTTCCTTCCTTTAAGATCTCTTTGGGATATAAGCTCTGTAGAAACACTGCTGGGTCAAAGGGTATACACAGTTTAATAACTTTTTGAGCATAGTTCCAGATTGCTCTCCAGAATGGCTGGATCTGTTCACAGTTCCACCAACAATGTATCAGTGTCCCAGTTTTCCCACAACCCCTCCAATATTCATCATTATCTTTTCCTGTCATTTTAGCCAATCTGAGAGTTGTGCAGTGGTATCTCAGAGTTGTCTTAATTTGCATTTTCCTGATGAATAGTGATTTGAAGCACCTTTTCATATGACTTTTTCTTCTCACTGCCAAAGCTAACATTTCTAATATGATATTGAATAGTAATGGTGACGGTGGCCAGCCTTGTTTCACTCCTGATTTTATTGGGAATGGTTCTAGTTTGTCCCCATTACATATGATGCTTATTGATGGTTTTAAGTAGATGCTACTGATCATTTTAAGGAAAAGTCCATTTATTCCTATACTCTCTAGTGTTTTTAATAGGAATGGGTGTTGGATTTTATCACATGTTTTTTCTGCATCTATTGAGATAATCATATGACTTTTGTTAGTTTGGTTATTAATGGAGTTGATTAAGCTGATAGTTTTCCTAATATTGAACCAGCCCTGCATTCCTGGTATAAATCCTACTTGGTCATAATGTATTATCATAATGTATCATCCTGGGGATGACTTTCTGTAATCTCATTGCTAATATCTTATTTAAGATTTTTGCATTCATATTCATTAGGGAAATTGGTCTATAGTTTTCTTTCTCTATTTTCACCCTACCTGGTTTAGCTATTAGCACCATCTCTGTATTATAAAAGGAATTTGGTAGTATACCTTCTTTCCCTATTTTTTCAAATAGTTTATATAGTATTAGGATTAATTGTTCTTTGAATGTTTGGTAGAATTCACATGTAAATCCACCTGGCCCTGGAGATTTTTTCTTAGGGAGTTGATTAATAGCTTGCTCTATTTCTTTTTTTTAATGGGGCTATTTAAATAATATATTTCATCTTCTGTTAACTTGGCAATCTATATTTTTGTAGATATTCCTCCATTTCATTTAGATGATCAAATTTATTAGCATGACGTTGGGCAAAGTAACTCCTAATTATTGCTCTCATTTCCTCTTCATTGATGGAAAGTTCTCCCTTTTCATTTTTGAGACTAACAATTTGATTTTCTTCTTTCCTTCTAATTAAATTAATTAAAGGCTTATCTATTTTGTTGGTTTTTTCACAAAACCAACTCTTGGTTTTATTTATTAATTCAATAGTTTTCTTATTTTCAATTTTATTAATCTCCCTTTTTATTTTCAGAATTTCCAATTTGGTATTTAATTGAGGGTTTTTAATTTATTCTTTTTCTAGCTTTTTTAATTGTAAGCCCAATTCATTGATCTTCTCTTTCTCATATTTTATGCAAGTAAGCATCTAGAGATATAAAGTTCCCCTTATAACCGCTTTGGCCGTATCCCACAAATTTTGGTATGATGTCTCATTATTGTCATTCTCCTGGATGAAATTATTGATTGTGTCTATGATTTGCTCTTTTACCCATTCATTCTTTAGGATTAGATTATTTAATTTCCAATTAACTTTTGGTCTATTTTCTCCTGGCCTTATATTGCATGTGATTTTTATTGCATCATGATCTGAAAAGGATGCATTTACTATTTCTGCCTTTCTGCATTTGATTTTGAGGTTTTTAATGCCCTAACACATGGTCAATTTTTGTATAAGTTCCATGAACTGTGGTTAACATTTTAAAAAGAATAATCTATATGTATTTTATTTGCAGAAATCTAGTTGTTGGAACGTTTTCTTTCCTATTATGCTAAGAGTTCTTGAAGAGCAATCTATCCTTTGTCTTTCTTTGTATTCCCTGGATTTAGCGCAGTTCCTGGCACATAGTAGACTTCTAATAATTGCCTGTTGACTGGACCTAACTTGAAGGGGAAGGCATGCCTATTAGAGTAGACTAAAGATATTTAATTTAGCCTCAGTGACTGGGATTGTTCTCCAAAGTGAATAGATTCATTTGGAACCAATCCTTACTGCCTTTTGGGGGATGGGTTTTGCTGCTGTGAACTGCTCCCTTCTAAGAAAAATAATTTATTTAGTTCAGATTCTTGGTTAGATAATATCTTGTAGGATGTCACCCCTTTGTGCTTGTCTTTAGAGACAAAGTGATAGATTCCCTTGGTTCTTTTAAGCTCTTTTTCTTCCAGAGAGATCCAAAGATTGTAGCAGGTGGTAAGACATACTTCCCCATTGGAGAAGCATAAAGCAGGAGGATTAGGTACTCATTCAGGTGGTCTGGACAATGGGAGTTCCTGAACTCCATATTTCTAGAAAATTTCCTGGAAGTACCTTTATAATAACTTCAAGTTCAAAGATGCTGCAACCTAGCCAACTAGCCAGAAAAAGCTGAGTGTATCAGCCATCAACCCCAATTTTTTTTTCCTTAAGACAGAGTCCAAAAATGGGGTAGTTTTGAGTTTTAAAAGGCAGCTGGCTGGTGTACTGCCTAGAGCTTTGGGTCAGATGCAAAAGGCCAAGTGTATCAGCCATCAACCTCAAATTTCTTTTCCTTAAGACAGAGTCCAAACAATGGGGTAGTATTGAGTTTGAAAAGGCAGCTGACTGGTGCACTGCATAGAACTTTGGATCAGATGCTTAATAGCCATGGGACCCTGGGAAATTCATTTAATCTCTATATCTACATAGGTGGAAGGCATTTTCTTCAGTGGGATTTCTTCATACTGATCAAATTATAGGTCTAAACATATTTTCTCTTCTACCCTCATTCCCTTAAAATGGTCTTTATTACAAGATCCCTCTGGAGTAATCATTCAATGAGCTTTTATTAAGTGCCATCATTCTAATCATTGGCTAGACAGATACAATAATAATAAGATATTTCCTGCCCTCAAGGAACTTACATTTCACTGGGCTTCTTGGCTATTGCTGGGACCTTCCTGATTTTTAAAGCCGCTTTTCATTTTAACTAAGCATTAAGGGGCTAAGTGATTGTGACATTTGAAGCACTTTGGGTCATGTGAAGAGAGTTCTCACTTTCCTATTAGACACTGTGAGCCTCTGTGAGATGAAACATCAGCTCTGGGGGCTACAAGGGAAATGGGAAATCCGTTGTGTCGAGGGGGCTGGAAACTAGTGAGTAATTGATAGTTTAAGTATTTTCACCTTAAACCTGCACACCCAGGGACATGATGTAATCCTGGACGCTGTGGGAACAGCTGCATTGCTTCTCCAGCTCTGGACCAGACAGACCTCTCAGGTATTTCGATAATTAGCCCTTGGAGGAGCGGAGACGATAGATCTTCTCCTAGATCTCGAGAAAGGGAGTTGTCAGCAGAGAGCCATCAATTTAAATAGCTAACCAGCATGGCCTGGACAGTTCCATAATTACATCTGGCCGGAAAGCTCCGTGCCAGCCACAGACTTCTGGTGGGGTGTGTCTGTTTCCTAACTCTTGTTTCCAAGAGGTTAGGTATGTGTTGATGTAGCCTCGTGCTTCTGCCTTTGGATTCCTGTGTCTCAACTCATTTAAATCTTTCAACAGAGCTGCTTTATGTTTGCAAATGTGTTTTTCCTTTTTGGTTCCCTCTGGGTCACCTGGAAGGATCTGTTCATAGTAAATTTTCATTATTCTGGATGTATGGATCCAAAGGAACAAGAGGGTTGAGTAACCCCTTCCCTCCCCCCATGTAATTACCAAGAAGAAAAATGGTCTGAATGATGTCATTGATACAGGGAAGGAGAAGGGGGCTGAGCCCTGGTTTGATGGGAACATCTCGCAGCTGCCTGCCCAGGAGGGAGCGATTACAAATCTAGGGTGTCAGAGCCAAGAATTTGGAGGTATTGCCTTCATCTGGGGAGTGAAACTCAGCAGGGAGAAAAAAAAAAGGTGGAGGGAAGGTTGGTGATAATTAAGATGAGAAAAATGGTAGCAAGACAGCAAAGGTCTCAGCAGAAACAGGGACCAAAAGGATATAATCATAGATAATCAGACTTCTTCCATTCTGAAGCTTTTGAATTTCCTGCTGGGTCAAGCATTAAGTTCAATTTGGAGAGGGGGGGAGGGAAAGAGGGCTTCTTATTGTCTCTTCCTAAATCCTCTGAGTGTCAAGAGCATTATACTAAGGAGTCATATCCTCCAGACATGACCTCTTTTGGTCTGGGGGCTACGGGAGTGAGAGCCCTTCCATTCATGGCTCTCTGGACTATTGTGTTCAGTTCCAGGGGCCACATTTTTAAAATGAAGTTGATAAGCTGGAAGGGACCCAAGTTGTCTGCTAGATTGCTAAAGGGCCTCATCTTTGTACTATAAAAAGGTCATTTGAAGTTACTGATGATCATTAACCTGCAGTGAAGGAGGGAAAGGACTACTGGATATAACTGCAATCTTTAAAGATTTAAGGAAATGCCATATAGAAGAACTCTCCAATAGAATAAAACCTCCTTGAGGACAGGAACTAGTTTGTTTTTACTTTGTTTCCCTTGTTTTTACTTTGTATCCCTTGTTGTTCTTGTTTCCTTGTTTTCATTTGTGGATCACTTTTTGGGGGCAAATTGGAGATTTCTTGGCAAAAGTACTGGAGTGATATCATTTCCTTCTCTACCTTTTTTTTTTACAGATGAGGAAACTAAGGCAAACAGGGTTAAGTGACTTGTCCAAAAAAGCATCTGAGGAAGAATTGGAACTCAGGTCCTCCTGACTCCAAAACTAGTGCTCTATTCACTTTGCCACCAAACTGCTTTGTATCCCTAGTATCTAACAATCAATGGCAATCATTTATTATATATCTACTTTGGCACTGGAGATACAAGCACAGTGAATCAACCAATACCCACTCAAAATGAGCTTATACTCTAAAAGTGCATAGTGACTGCTTTAAAAAAAGAGGAAGAAACAAAGAGAGGAAGAGAGGGAGGGAGGAGGAAAAAAGGGAGGAAGGGAGTGGGGAAGAGAAAGACGGAGGGAGAGAGGGATGGAAAGAGGGAGGGAGAAAGGAAGGAAGGAAGGAAGGAAGGAAGGAAGGAAGGAAGGAAGGAAG
>JAJPUD010000819.1:120882-170553 GCA_023553655.1 Myrmecobius fasciatus
AGGAAGGAAGGAAGGAAGGAAGGAAGGAAGGAAGGAAGGAAGGAAGGAAGGAAGGAAGGAAGGAAGGAAGGAAGGAAGGAAAGAAGGAAGGGCTAATACCTTCTGTTGATGGACCTACCTACGATTAGCTAGGGCAGTATAATGTAAGAATCCAAGAGGCTATATTGTTAACTATTTCTTTTCCTTAGCCTCTAGGACATTGCTCTCCCTTAAGTATACTCCTACTTATATGACCACTTCTTTGCCTCTATTGTCCTTTTTCATTCCCTTAAGCTTGTTCAAAGCTCTTTTTTTTTTTACACCATCTGCCATGGCTTCAGCTATAACTTCCATGTACTTTATAACAAATTCTGAAAAAATTATATCACTCCCAAGCTCCAGCCCCCAAATTTCCATTTGCTTCCTGATATCTCTACTTATGTATCTCTCCAGTATTACTCCTTATACTTCACTTCCCGTAAATTTGATCTCTGACCCACCAAAGCTTATGGTCCAATTGTGGTAGCCTTTGAGAACCTTGGGCTGCTTCCTATTCAGAATAGGGCAAGAGCACGATTTAAAAGAATATACTATGGCTAAAGAAAATCCTATTTCAAAGAAGATTTATGTCAGTTAACATTTCGAGTGCATAGCTTGTTTTACTTTTCAGAAGCAAATTATGATATTTTTGTCTGTTTCCTAGGGGAATATTTTGCTCCTGTGTTCCTAAATTCAGGTTAGAAACAGAATTGTACATAAAGCATAATGCACGTTAAAAATTAATTCTTTATGAAGTGATAGAAAGTAGATTTCATTTTCAAATTACATTCTTTGAACTGAAAATGAGCATATGATGGCTGTGTCCATATACATTAGTGAAGTTGAGAACAGAGACGAGGATCTGAATAATTCAGGAGAGGAAAAGCACTAGTTAACTTCACAAATATTTATTAGAAATACATTATGTGACAGACACAGTAGTAGGCACTGCATATAGAAAAACAAAAACAAAAACAAAAATAAAGCTCTATCTTCTCTATCCAGAAGGCAATGTAAGATATATAGAGAAAGGTAAATAATATATAAAAGAATACAAAATAATTTCTAGAGGATTTGAATACTAAGTAGGGAGATCAGGAAAGATCTTTAGTAGATGACAGTATCTAAGATGTGATTTTCTGGAAGCTAGAGATTAAGAATCTGGGAAAAAATAAGTCAATTCTAGAGTATATAATAGAGGTTTGGGAAAGAATTTAGAAGAACCTGTACTATCCAGATAATTACTTTTTTCTTCTTTTTTTCCCCTTTGGATTTATAGGTGCAGTACACACTCTATATAGTGGGGAATATGTTAGGCAATGATCTGATCTGAGATTTTCTCATTTCCAAGCTGTAAAATTGCCTATCAACATCTAGCCAGATATAAGATATTTATTTCAATTTAATTCAATAAGCATTTATTAGGCACCAATTCTGGGCAAGGTGCTATTCTAGGGAGGAGGGAAATGCATATCAGTTCCTGATATCAGAAAGTTTTACTCCTACTGGGGGAGAGACTGGGGATTGATGGGATAGGATGGGGAATGGTTCAGCTGAAATACATCATGTAAACAGGTTAGGTAAATACGAGATACTTATCTGGAAAGGCTTCTTGTAGAAGGTGGTTCCGGAGTTGAGCCTTGAAGAAATAGCAACAGTAATAAGGGCAGCTACAACAACTTGGGTGTATATAGTGCTTACCATCTGCCAGGCACTTCGCTAAGCCCTCTCCAATTTATATCTCATTTGTTCCTCACAGCAAGCTCTTGAATAATGTGCTAAGAAATCTAAGTATTCTAAGAAGCAATGAGGAGGGATTGCCTTCCAGCCTGGACAAAAGCGTGGAGATGGGAGATGATGCATTTCAACTTCAGGAATATCTAATAGATCAGTTTAATTGGAATATACAGCATATGCAGGAGAGTAATGTGAACTTTTTTTTAATACTGTAGTTATCCTTTGACCCGACATTTCATTCATCTGTGTCTTCTGTCACTCTTATCCTATTCTATATACTATCACATAAAAGCTGTTTTTATGGATTTATGCCATATAGATCAGCCTAATGTGAAATCATCAGTGTGAAGCTCCTTCCAGGTCATGTAGGAGAAAAGCAGGTCGTCCAGAATGATCATTGGAAGGCTTTTCCTTCCTTGACATCTTGGTCAATAGAACCTGATTCTCCACAAAACAATTGTCAAGGCATTGGGCAGTCTAGGGAGACCCCAGAAGTCCCAGAAACCTCGACTGAGTCCATCTGACTAAAAGGGATTGGGTTTCATAATTCAAAGGGAGTGATTTCTATACTCTCGGTGTTGATTTGGATCTTGAGGAAGTCAGTGGGCTACAAGATCAAAGAATTAGGCTTAGAATGCAGTTTAGAGGTCACCAAGTACAATCTCCTCATTTTACAGATGAGGAAACAGGTCCATAGAGAGGTCTGGTTGGGGTGGGGGGTCAGTGTGTATCACACCCCTAGTCAGTATTTAAAAACAAGGATTTGAAAGCAAATCTTCCTCCTTCAAGTCTAAGTTCTAACTTCTGTGCCACATTACTTCCCCAGTCAAGGTCACTCCAGGAGATAGTTGGGATAGAGACCCAGTTACCATTTAGTCCAGTACAAAATTAGCTCTTATTTTAATAACCCATTACTAACATTACCAAATACCAGAGATGGAGGAACCCTGATCTGTTCTTCACAATCTGATCCCACCAGTATTTTCTCAGATATTTTACATTACTCTCTTTCATACTTTATATTTCAGGCAATTGGTTGTTATCCTTTGTTCTCAAAGATCCAATCACCATGTTAGAGTCAGTTACGGTATGTCCGACTGTGGCTGGTCAGACCAATAGGAGCTCAAATGCTCTGCCCCAGGTTGAACACAAATAGTCCATTACAAACATTCTCTAATTTTTCATATCTCATGTTTCTTTCAAGCTAATTCAGTTCTGCTTTGCTCATAGAGTACAGATCAGTTCTCTGCTACTTGTGCTAATTTTGAACTAACAATTAACAGCAGAAAAACATAGGTTCTTCATCAGCCAGCATCATATCATCCCCATGTGGTTACAGTAAATGGTGAAGTTCTGAATGCTGTGGATAAGTTCATTTACCTTGGCAGTCTACTTTCCAGGGATGTCTACATTAATAATGAGATTGACACATGCACTGCCAGAACTAGCTCAGTGTTTGGGAGGCTCCTAATGAAAGTATGGGAAAGGAGAGGAATTAGATTGACTACAAACCAAAGGACTACAGAGCCCTTGTGTTGACCTCATTGTTGTATGTTTGTGAAACCTGGACAGTCTGCCATCGCCATGCCAGAAAGCTGAATCTCTTTCATTTGAATTGTCTTAGAAAGATAGTGAAGATCACCTGGAAGGATAAGATCCCAGACACTGGGGTCCTTTCTAAGACTAAATTGCCAAGGATTCCAACTACTACAGAAGGCACAAGTCCATTGGGCTAACCACGTAGTTTTAATGTCTAATGTACACTTGCCAAAAAAAATTATTTTATAGAGAACTCACATAAGGCAAGTGCTCACAAGGTGGTCTGAAGAAGTGATACAATAAATTACCTCTTAAGAACTTTAGAGTCAATTGCATAATATGGGAGATACTGGCACAGAACCACTCAGCATTTCAGCAAATTTGAAACATTGGCTGACTCTCTGTTCTTTTTGCCCAGGTTGACCCATATAGCTGGAAAATATCCCTTCTTCACTTCTGCCTTTTAGAACACTTTGCTTACTTTAGGACTCAGAAGCCTTCTCCTATACAAATCTTCCCTAAAAATCCCTCCAGTTGTTGATTGATCTCCTTATTATCTAATTATTTTCTATTTTCCTTTCTGTCTACCTGTGTATCGCATTCAGAAAAATGGAAGCTCTTTGAGACTAGAGATTAGTTTCAGTCTTTGTCTAGTACAATGCCTCAAACATAGTAGGAACCTTAATAAATATTTGTTTAATTGAATTAAATCTAATTCAATCAGTACAGGATTACACCTCTCCCCAAGAAGCTATCTAGGCTGTATTTAAGAATCCCAATGAAAAGGAAACCCATAACCTTCTGACTTGTCTCATTACACTCTTGAACACTTATGTGTCCATAATAATGGGCTCACCATTGGGCTCATCACAACATCATAAATAAAGTCCTCAGAAGCCCTCTAGTCAAATTTCTCATTCAACAGATGAAGAAACTCAGCCTAAAATGAATAAATAACTTGGCCAAAGTCACACAGGTGACAAACAAACATCCCTATTTGGAAAATTTTTCCCACTGAACCAAAATCTGTCTCTCTGGAATTTTCAGTTTCAAGATACAATGCCATTTTTTGTTTGTTTTGTTTTGTTTTTTACTCCCTAAGACCTAGCAGAACAACCTAATTCTTTCCTCTCCCAAACTTTTCAAATATTTAAAGATATCAATCAATGCTGCTACCTTTCTCCAGTCCTCAATTCTGTACCATGTTCTTGCCTCTGAGCTAACCATCCCTAAATCCTTCAACGAATTCTTATAGCATTTCATATAGTTTCCTCAGCATCCCACACATATTCTTCTGAACTGATACTATCTATTTGTTGTTTAGTCATTTTCAGTCATGTCCAACTCACTGTGACTCCTTTTAGGATTTTCTTGTTAAAGATATTGGACATCCCATTTTCTTCTTCAGCCCATTTTACAAATGAGGAAACTGAGGCAAACAAGGTAAAGTGATTTGCTCAGGGTAACATAGCTAATAAGTGTCTGAAGTCAGATTTGAAGTGAGGTCCTCCTGATTCCAGAACCAGTGCTCTAGTTTTTCTATATGTTTCCTAAACATGGTGCCCAGAACTGAACACACTGTTCTTGCTGAGATGTCAACAGAACAGACATTAATTAGACAATCACTACTCTTGTTTTGGACACTATGCCCTTTTTAAATACAGCCTACAATAAAATCAGCAGGGGGTGAGGTAGGAGTGGGGTAGCAGCCACCATTGTTGTTTCCTGTTGAACTTGGAATACAGCAAAATCTATAGATTTTTATAGGATTTATTTTCTTGCCATTCCTATTCCATCTGGTGCTTGTAGAGTTGATTTGTTTTTAACCCAAATGCAGAATGTTACAGTGAGCCATATTAAATATTGTCTTACTGGATTTGGCCCATTGTTAAAACCTTTCAAGATCCTTTTAGATTCTGACTGGCATCAACTGAATTAGCTATACTTCCAAGCTCTTAATTGTTTAAAAATTTGATAAGGATATTATTTGTGCACATATCCACATCATTGATAAAAATGTGAAATGATAAAAGCCCTGGACTTCTTGAAGCATTCCACTAGAGACTTCCTTCCCCATCTGACATTCAATCATTATTGCCTACTCTTTGAGTTTAGCCCTTCAACCAGTTCTAAAGTCACCTACTTGTGAGAGGCAGCACAGTAAATTAGAAAAAGAATTGGTTTTATTGTCAAAAGAATGGGATCAAATGCTACTTCTGACACTTACTATTTGTGTGATAGTGAGAAAATTGCTTCCCCTTTGTAGACCTCAGTTTTCTCATCTATGAAATGAAGCAGTTGGACTAGATGCCTTCTAAGGTCCTTTGAAGTTTTGTGTCCATGATACTGTTATCATCTGGCTTGCATCTCCCTACCTTGTGCACAAGAACAGCATTAAAGACTTTGCCAAATACATGGCTCAAATCTGGATGATTTATATTTATTCCTTTGAATAGCTAGCATGTCATTTAACTTGCCTGCATCCTTTTGGTTCCCGATTCAGTCATTCAGGGCATCAGTTCTCCTTCCCGGTCCTGCGTCATCTACAAATTTGACAAGCATGTCATGTACGCCATTATCTGAGTCATTGATAAAAATGTTAAACAGCACAGAGCCAAGCACAAATCTCTGGGGTGTCCCACCCGAGACCTCCTTCCAAGTTGGCATTGAATCACTAATGACTACTCTTTGACTCCAGCTATTCATCTATTCCGAACCCACCTAATTGTTCTATTGTCTAGCTAACATCTTTCCATCTTGTCCACAAGAATGGTAGGAGAGACTTTGTCAAATGCTTTGCTGAAATCTAGGTAAATTATATAACCCGGCACAGTGTACGTAGTCCATTGTTCTAGCCTGTCAAAATCCTTTTGGATCCAGACTCTGTCATCTATTGTGTTCACTATCCCTCCCATCTCCGTGCCATTTGCAAATTTGACAAGTAACTCATGAAGGGCTTTGTCCAAGTCATCAGTAGAAATTTTGAGCTCAAAGTTCTTGAACTTTTACAAAGCTCACTCAATCTTGAAGGGGAAGAAGAATCTACTGGGAGTCCAACCTTCATGCATTCTTATGCATTTTACATCTTAAAGGGCAAGTTATGCTACTTATCATGATGGCTTCTCATATTCCCTTTGAAAGCTCCCTTGGCTTTTGTATGCTGCAACAACTCCATTTGGCTTAGAATCAGATGTCAAGATGAGTAGTGCAATACATTGAACAGCTTTCAGACTTTGTAATGAAAAGCTCAACTACTCTAGCTGGGTTCCCATCTAGTTTAGCTCATACTTGGTTAACTGATGTAGTTTTGAGTCACTGAATTGAGTCAGAGAACTTGGATTTCAATCCTAACACTGCTTCTTACCATCTGTGTGACAGCGGTCAGCTTATTTAGCCTATTGGTTGCTCATCTTTAAAATGAGACAACAGATGTACTCTGATCCTTGCTGGCTACAAATCCTGTGACTCAATCACCTAGGTTTTCATCCTGAGTCCACCACTTACTAGCTGTGTGAATTTAGGGGATTAACTTCAGATCTCTTTGCTACAGTTTCCTTATTTTTAAAGGAATCAAATAAATGGAGTCTGAAAGTCTTACAACTATAATCTTAGTTTACATGTATTTGATACAATTTACCTCACTATTGCTAATTCTTATATTTGTCCTATTTATCTGAAAGAGTGTCTCCGATCCTATCACAACTATCATTACCATTGCTAGCAATGCTGCATCTTGCATATGGCGAGTGCCACAGCGATATCTGTTGAATTAATGGGTAAATGACAGTGATATCATTTTGTAGTCATAAGTCATTAATTTTCAGTATTCTTCAATAATTGTGTCTGTAACATCTAGCATGTGACTTTGAGAATTGTAGAGTTGATTATCTGACTATATAGACTATAAATGATTATCTGACTATAAATGAATGAGATTTCCAAATGGTGATAGGTTTTTGTGACTATATATGACATTGTAAATAACAATAGTACACATGTGACTTGTGCTTAATTCCATTCAAGCCAAGAAGCATGTATTAAGGGCCTGTTATGTTACATTTGCCTTTTTAGGTGCTAGGAATACAAAGGCAAAAATCAGAATCTCTGTCCTCAAGGGGCTTCTATTCTAATGAGTCAGCAGTCAAAAAGGGTGCCTCCAGTACATGGAAACTGCAGAATTGAAAGACAGCAATTTGGAAAAACAGAGAATACTTTTGCAGGAAGATAAAAGGAGGTGCAGGAAAAGCCTCCTAGAGGATTGGCCTGAAACTTGAAGGAAAATAAAGCTTCTCAGACAGAGAGGGAGATGAAAAGGGAGGATAATTCAGGCAGGAGGCTCCACAAAGACATGTTGAATCTGAGGGATATTCAGAATTCTTAACACTTCAGACCCTTAGCTAGTACCAAAAGTATTTACTTTGAATTTATCGAAGAGATATTTCACAAACACTTCTCCCGATATATTTTGTTGGAATCATAGCATTCTAAAATATTGGAACTCAAAAGAAAAATTTGGTGTCACCCAGTCCAATCCCAGTAGACCACAAATCCTTTGAAGTCCTTTTCATCTTTAAATCCATAGCACACTGCTTAGAACATAGTAGGACCTCAAATTAATGTGTTTTTTTAAAATTGAATTAAGCATAAGTTAATAATAGACACAATAAAGGCTTGTTGAATAGAATTGTCTTGAATTCTCTCATTTTTCAGATGTGGAAATTGAAGCCCTGAGAGACTGTGATATGCCTTTGGTCCCATATCTAATTAGTGGCAGAGCTGGGATTGGCCTCTGGATCTCCTGACTCCCAACCAGTCATCTTTCTACTATAGTATTTTTTGAATATTGAAAATAAGTTTTTTTTTTAAAAAGGAAAAATCATTCTACTAGCACCTTTGCCAAGAACATTTCCACTAACTTCCCCTATTATCAGGTTGGAATTCCATCCAGAAGATAGAAGATGTGATTCCCAGAGACCCCCTAAAGTTTTCCTATTTATTCAAATCATCTCATTCTCTGAAGTTGGTTAAAAGTAGGATGGAAATCTTGCAGGAGCAGACTTTCTCATTAGATTCCTGGCATTTCTTCCCTGGACCCAGCCAGAACCCTAAAGAGCAAAGGCAAAACTGGAACCTGTTTATCTGCATATTTCAGAACCTCCAAAGAGTTGCATCTCCAAAAGCTGAAGAAAGGATGATGTGGAATTTATTTTTTTCTCCTCCTCCTTTGCTGAAAATCTCTCACCATCCAAATTCATTACTGAAAGAATCTGTTATCTCCAAGTGTGCTTTATTTTCAGGATGTGTACGCGGAAACTTTTTGGTAGGGTTTCAGGTCCAGAAAGCAATCTTATTAAACACGATGGCCATCCAAGTGCAGTTTAAAGATCCCATGGCAATTTTCAAAAAGAGCAGGAATTAATCCCTGCATCTTGGCCAATAGCAATAAAACTGTTTCTAATTTCCAAAGCTAGGGTGTGCGAGCCACTGTCGAGTGTATAATGACTTCTCCATTAGTATACACGGCTTCTGCACTCCCAGTCTTTAACTCATTACTTGGTAAAGTACTTTGGAATATCCTGGGTATGAAAAGTTCAATTTAAATACAATTCTCTTCTCTTCTGCCCCTGCCTCAGAGTAATTGAGCCCACCTGAAATAACATTAATGATTCCTCACCGCAGTGCTATTTCTCTGCAGAAGACCCTTTGTTTTTTCCTCTCCTCTGCTTCCAAATGGCACTGCTTCATGTTCAGATCATTTTCAACTCATCCCCCCTCAGCCTCACTAACTAATGCTCCACAGCTCCTGCCTACAAAATGATGATTTTATCTGAGTGTGGGGAAGTAAGCAAAAGTCTGATTTGTGTGACCAAGAATAAATGGTCCCTTGGTTGTTACCATTTAACATTTGTCTTTTGTGATTCTATTATTTCATGGCTTTCATGATCTCCATGCTGACCTTGTCCCCTTAATAATGGTCGACATTTTAATAATAATTTTTATTATTATCACAAATAAATAAGAGCAATCAAATGTGACTTACCTCCTGGGATGGAGCCTACGAAGTAACTAAAGTACGAAAATGGAATCAAAAGGCCCTTTGTGGATGAGATCTACATGAAATTGGTAAACAATATGTCCCCAAAGAAGCACTAAATTCAATTTAGTTTCAATTATGTTTTAATTGTCTTCTATATACCAACAACTATATTAAGTGAATTTGTTTGTGATAGATCTTTTCATAAAAATGGAAGAGTTCATGTTGCTAATTTAAGAGCAGGTCTTTGTCCCCAGATAGACTAGTCAAAATGTAGTTCTTCAATTTCTATGGTTAAACATTATATCCAGGGGATTGGAGGCAATGATATTTCAGTTTTCCTGTATTTTTCTTTCTGAAATTTTAAAAGATATTTAATTTCTGTATTTGATCAGCTTTCATGGATTAACAGATGATAAATCCCCATACTATAGCATAAAATATCTCAAAATTATATATTATATTATATTTTATACATCATATGTATAATATATATATATATATAATATACTATTGATATATAATGCAGTACAGAGATCTCAAAAGATTCTGTGCAACTCAACCAATAAACTGTATTGGAACTAGACCAATATAATGTCATAAACAAAATTATTGCCTACAATTGACTAGATAATACTAATTCATAAAAACTTAAGAACATTGCTTTTAATAGATGCTGCCATTCTAAATACTCAGTGTTCAAGTTATGTGGAATGAAATGCTTTCGAAATATAAAGACCTAGCAATGGGGATCAATTTAACCTGGTAACTGGTCATTATTGGAGTGCTGTCTGTTCCTGGAGTTGTACCATGGATGCTTTCAGGAAACCTAAAGAGGGTGAATTTATATCCTATTATTCATGTGCAAAATACATAGAACATTGATTGTAAAGAAATAATAGAAGGTTAAGCGACTTGTCCCAGGATCATTTTATTCTGAGATCCATTGCAAAAGATGAGAAGAAAGGGGGGAGGAAGAGGTTGGAGAGAATGATATACCAAAATCATTCTTTCATAAACTGTTGACAATTGTTTATGCTACAAATATAGCCCTTAATATGTCTTTTTAAAAATTCAACAAATAAACTATATGAAAACTGGATATAGCTTGTCACAGACAACACTGCTGCCCCCAAACATCTGGATATCCATCATGTTTAGTCATAAAAACTAAAGAACAATACTTTTAATAGATGTCATCATACTAAATATGCATAACCTCTCAACTGTAAGGAAACAGCAAACTCTCAAAATATAGACCTCAAAATATAAACCTTGTGGGAATAAGAAGAGTATAAATCATTTCCATTATCCTGTTAGCTTATACTATGACAGGTTTCCCCATTAAACTGTGAGATCCTTGAGAGTAGGAACTGTCTCACTATGCCTGACTCATAATAGGTGTTTTCATAATAGGTGCCTGATGCATAGTAGGTTAATAAATGTTTATTGACACTACCAGAGCTGTTTCAGTGATGTTTTCAGTGAATCTATGGAAGATGAACTTTTTTATTACAATTTTTTTTCATGGCACAAAGCAATTATTTTATCTATGCAATAGGCCAAGAAAATTAAGCATAGAACAATGGTTTTTGAGAAAAGCTTTTTTAGAGAAGTTTAAAAATTTTAAAGTTAAAAAATTTTTTAAGATTTTAAAAAATTTTAAAAAATTTTTAGAAAAATTTCTATCTGAACTCACTGAATTTATAAAGACAATAAGAATAAATTAAAAATAAGAATGTGAGTTGCAGTAAACAGCTGCTAAGAGCCCTCCAAACTCTTAAGTTCTGTAAGCTTTTACTTCTAGTTTGGAAACATATAATGCTTCAAGTTTTATAAAGTTTTATCCTCACAATAACCTGGGAGGGAGTTCGATGTTAATTATTCCCATTTGACAGATGAAGAAGCTGAGTCCCAAGAATGGTAAAGAAACTACTCCAGGAACATAGAACCATAGTGTCAGTTAACAAAACATTTTCTATTTTACTTATTATACACAACAATCCTGAGAAACAGTTTTATTGTATTATATTATTATGTTCAGATCACACAGCTAATAAGCCAGATCTGACACCAAGTCCCACACGCTTTTCATTATACTGTATTTCCTTTCTGCAGTGTACAGTGTCCAGACTACCTAGTCCCATTTTGTGAAATACACCAACTTTTCTATATTAGTGTGTCTGCTGTTACTCACCCCTTAAGCCTAATTTTATTATCTTCCAGTTTCAGAAATGCAGTGTTGTATAAGGGCTATGAGTGTTCTAGATGAAGGAGTCTACTTCCAGGGGAGCACAGATAAGATCAGGTATGAGTAATAGGGAACATATACAAAATCCTTTTCTTTATTAATGATATAATAGGGAGAAAAACAATCCTAGATATGAGCTAAGAAGGTCTGGGTTCAAGTCATGGTTCTGTTATTTATTGATTGTGAATCAATGGAAAAGTCACTTCTCTTCTTGGGGAGTCTCTTTTTTATCTATAAAATGGACTGCAAGACCCCTAAGGTTTGGTCTGGTTCTCCAACCTATAAGTCTAGGCTAATACTATCTACCTTGCAAGGTTGTTGTTATTCAAAGCACTTTGCAAACTGTAAGGCATAACATAAATAAATGTAAGCTATTATTCTGAAATACTTTTCTGTCATTTTATAATTCAATTCCAAGGGATATTTCATGAAACATAAATGGTCCATCTCATCTTGGAGCTCAGGTCTCCTCCACTGGAATTGTCAAACACCAGATTTCCTGAGCGAATGAATTCAGGGCTTGCTTCCATGTTAACTTCTCGGGACATATAAAGAGCTATTTCCAGGATGGGGGCCAGCAGAACTTTGTCCTTGAACCCACCAACTTAGCAGGTGTCCAAAGTCTTTGTATTGCTTTAACAGGTAGAAATAAATTGCTACCTCATTAGAAAGAAAAAATAATTAAAATAAAAAATAACATATGGTTTGCTTCATTGCCAACCCCCCTGCAGAGGCTGTACCCCCCCCCCGGTGAACTCCTCTCCAGCTTGACCTTTCCCAGAATCTCTGCAAGAGAATTCCCCTACTTTGCCCCCATAGAGAACCTTTTCCCTGAAATCCAAGTTTCCACCTCCCAACCTCCTCAACTAGATTCCATCTTAAAAAGTTACATTGGAGGAACCCCCAGTGTTTGAATCAATAGCCCCACAGTTTTGCTCATCATCTAGTCCCTTTCAAAGCACCTTCTCCTGAGGTGTTAGTTTGAGTCCCAGCCAGAGAAATGTGACTTTTCTGGACCTCTGGGACTTCCTGCGGTGCCCTATGTCACCATGGTAGGTAAGGTTTCACTTTCCCACTCCGGAACAGCCAGGTGTCCAATCCCTTCCCAACTCACAGCTGCAGCAGAGAAGGGCCAAAGCTAATGAAACACAACTAAATACTACCCAGATGAAGCACCACACCAGAGAGGAAATTCTAGAAGCACTCACATGCCTCCAAAATGCAGTAAATTGTACCTGGACTCTGGCTCCTCCTGGACTGTGTGTGGAGAACGGATCTCTTCCCATAATGGAGAACCACACCTGGGCAGATGTTATGAGGATCTGGTTTTGCCCTGGAGAATATCATTCCCACACACGAGAGGAAATAATGGGGGAAAGGACTGTGTAGTGTAAGGAAGAAGAGGTGTTTGGGCATATTCCTTTCAAGAAGGAATTACTTTTTCTATTTTCCTGATCTCCTTTTATTAAACTTTGACAAAGATGATTTGACACTGAAAATTTTCACTCCGTGATGTGAGGAATGTCTTTAGGATCATATTGGATGACTTAGACCCGGGTGGTTGCTATGGTAAATAAGTACCTTTTTCATCAAAAACAAGAATAAAATATTAAATAAGCTAGCTACAAAAGAGAAAGTAGGATTTAACAGGGTGTGACTGGATACATGGGAGTCCTAAAGGCAAGAAAATACTTGCCAAACCCCAAGCCCCATTTTTTTTAACTGATCCTTTTCATGATCACCATTATTGATACAGTTCAATGGAACAAATATTTGTTGAACATTCACAATGTTTAAATCTCTACTAGGTGCCAGGTGTTCTTGGAAAGTATCGCTTTCCTAACTCTGACTTTGAGAACTCCTAGCTTCCTTCAACTGCTCAGCTTAAAAACTTCCTCTTTCATGAAGTCTTCCCTGATCATCTTCTTCCCCCTTCCCTGGCCAGATGCTAGTGACCCATGTGAATCATGAAATTATCTTATATTTATTTTGCATATGTTCAAACAGAACTGAAAAACAAAAATCATCATCATCATTGTTTTTATTGATGATGAATGATTACTGATTGATTCAATTCCAGGGGCAGAAACACAGAGTAAAACAGGATGTCCCAAAAGTCTTTGTTGAGTTTTAACTCGAATAGCTTAAACATTAAACAGCCTTAAACTGTACAAAGACATGTGGGATACCCTTTTAAAAACTTTAAGACTGGAAGGGACTTTTGAGATCATCAACAAGGTAGTTTAGAGGACAGACAAAGCTTTAGTCCTTTAAGGCTTTACTTAAGGATCAGGGCACTTATATGAAAAAGATGTAATCTCCTTTTCACAAAGAGCAGATTTTTGGATAACAGGAAGACATGCCATCCATCCTCAACATGACTACCATCTTGTCAGGTTTGTGATATTTTTCATACTTTTCAACTATTTCCTCCGGCTGTCTGTACAATGCTGACTGTACAATAGCAATTCTACTTCTTTATAGATCTTTACCAAAATATTCTCCATCTTGATTCTCTTTTGTGGTCTGGGAATATATCTTGTATGTATATCTTTTAAATATGCAGTGCTACTACTTTTTCAGCTATCATAGAAAGTAGAAGATAAATGGATACTCACCAGTGGTAGTGTGATTGAACAAAATGTGATACGTGAATACATGAATGTAATATCATTATACCACAACCATGGTTTAAGCATAGGAAATTTATAGAAGCATCAGAATATATACAAGTTTATCTAGAGAAAAGAAATCAGACACAGAACACTGCAAATTATTTAAAAGTGTAAATGAAAATGGCACTAAAACGTAGCTTGACTCAAATTAAATGAAATAACCTATCTAAGTTCCAGAGGTCAGATAAAGAACTATTATTTCTATGCTCTACTGCCTTTGGATAGGAGGGATTGGGGGTGTCAGAGAGAGGAAAAGGAAATTTAAGAAGCCAAATATTATTTACATTGTTTTTCTTAGTTACAACACAAAAGTCGGAGGGGTGGAGTGAAAGTGACGATAAGATTACATTGGGAAATTATTTTGGTGTAAAAATTCTCAGCATTAATTTAATTTAAAACTTAAAATTAATTTAATTAAAATAAATTAAAATAAAATAACTTTAAAATTAAAAAATATAAAATAAAATAATTTTTTAGAATAAAATATATACCCACTGATGCTTAAAATGTCTCATTAGCCTCTGTATTAGGATCTCTAGTTCACCTTTCTTATTACTTATATAAGTGCATTTGTGCATAAGCATCTAAGTCCATGGTTCATATTGCCTGTTTCTTCTTTGAATTTTGTTTCTGTTGAATGACTGGGCATCTCATTTGCCATTTTCCTTTCTCTATTGTAGCTACTCTTTCTGGTGACTCCCTTAAGCGTGTGTGTGTGTGTGTGTGTGTGTGTGTGTGTGTGTGTGTGTGCGTAAAAGCACTTTTCTTTTTCCTTCACAGTTTATATCATTTTGATTAGATTTGTAAACTTTCCAGAAAACATGTTTACCTTTTTGGGGGCACTCCATTCCTGACTTAGATGTATGACATTTCTGTATTTTAAGCTATGATCCACCAATCCAAATTTTAATTCTGGGATACTTCTTTCTTTACCTTCTATCTCTTTGCTTCCCAAATCTGCTTTTCTCTTCTGAAATCCTTGCCTTCTACTTACAGCTGTGCTCCTAAATTATTCCATTTCTTTCTCAAGATCTAATCATCCTTAGCAATTCTTTCTAGATTCCTTCTGATAGTATCACTTTGCCATTGTGAATGATGAGAAGCCAATGGCAGTTTTCTCTGAAACTCTTATGACATCACTGCATTTTCTTCAAGTCGTTTCATATCATCTAGTATATCACAATTTCTGACTAAAACGGCCTCCAAGTATTATTACTTCAGTTGCAAAAGGTGAATCATTTATTCTTGACTTCTTTCCTGCTTCTTCTGACCAAAAACCACATAATTCCAGTCATGAAGTAATAATTATAACATTAATAGACATACAATGTTCTTTTCAAAGAGTCTCACCACACATTCCATTAAGAAGCATTTATTAATCACCTACTATGTGCTGTACACTGCCAGAATTAGAGGAAATGCTGGGGGAATTCATTAAAAAGCTAGCTTTATTCCAACAACTACAAGAAGCAGAGAGAAATTAACTAAAATTTTAAAATATCATGGAATAATTATATCAATGTATTAACACATGAATTTACTCTTTCTGTACCTATGCTTCATATAATCTCTAGATTTCCTCAAAACAGTCAGTCTAGGTACTACCTCCTACTTGTTTTTTTCTGATGTCCTTAGCATTTTTCCCTTTTAAAAATTTTGTATAGACTTTATTTTTTAATATTTGTTGTATTTCCTAAATATAATGTAAACTCCTAGATACTGAGGGTTTTTAAATTTTTGTTTTCACGTCTATATACTGAACCCAGTCCTAGGTGCAGAACACAGGCTTTAAAAATGCTTACAGAATTCAACAGAATATGCAGTTTTCATTGTGATAATTACATTGCCAAAGGCAAAGAACCTATACAAATGGGATTTCCTTTAAACCAATACATTTACCCTTTAGAATCATCCTTCTAATACAAACAGTTTTATCTTACCACATAAAAACCCTTCTTTTTAGAGGCAATCACTTATTCAGGGAAAGTAAAAATCTCACGATTTTTCCCTAGACAAGGGAAGAAAATGATCATTTCCCTGCTTGTACTTTTCAGCATTTAGAAGGGAAGACAATTAATTTAGGCTAATTTTGTTTGAACCTGAGATGTCATTTTCAATATCCTTGTTCAAAGTTCAGTTATATGGGGAAATTAAATTTTGATTGTTGAAACACACACAAGATTAATAGCAACCAAATGACTCCCACCCACTCAGCAACCAGATTCATTCAGTGACTATTGTTGCATATTTCTACAGAAATCAAATCCCAACAGTCTTTCTTTGGAGTCTCATGATATTCCATGAGCCTAGAAGTCAGAATAATGATTAAAGGTGCATGAAGAAGGTTCATGTTTTCCAGGCTAGCTGAAACATCAATATATGGAGTCAAGAGAGAATATGGCAAGCACATCACCACCAAAAATGCTGCCTTGAGCAAACTAGTTATTTAAGATAAAGAACATTATCTTATCACTAGTGGCTCTCTTCAGAAAACAAGTTGCTTCAAGTTAATTTTTCTGTCTTTAAGTTTAAAAGTTTAAACAAAGTTTAAAAATTAAATAATCTTTACTCTTCTTTAAAAAAAAAAAAAAGACATGGGTTCTACATGTTCTCTCTTGGCTACAATTCCAGAAATGAATAGATGTGACTCTAGTAAAAGTTGGAGAAAGACAGGATACTTTGCTGGCAATATCAATGGGATTCCACTGGTTCTAGCTTTTATTTGGGTCCTTGTGGTTTTTGCCTTTTTGTGTTTCTTTCCCTTGAGTAGGTAACATTGTGAACTTGAAATTTTGAAATATTTGAAGATGACTGAGTTGTGGCAGTAGTAAGAAGCAAGGCAGAAAAAAGGGGAACTCAGAGGGAAAGCCTACAAAAAAGAAAGCAAATAAAGCTTGTCCATTTGAATAGATGGTGCAAGGTCATAGGTAATGTGAAATGCCTAATAGTATTGTACAACTGTATTGTGTTTTGATGAGGCTTAAAATATCAACCTTTAAGACTAGTTAGAAATTGTCCTTAAATTCTATTTAAATCAGCCTATGGAGATTTAACAGTGATTCTTCTAGATATTACCCTAATTTTCTGTATAGACTTTACATTTATTTTTTTCATATTTGTTGTATTTCATAAATATAATGTGATAAGTGACCTATCCCATACTTGATTGATATTGTGCTTTAGATGACTTTTTCTGACCTCTTTTTGGTGGTGGTGATGGGGGAGAGTCCTTGATGGAGTTGATAAGTAGAATTGTCCCACCAGGGTGGGAAATGTGAGAATTAAGCCAACTTTCTCAAATTAGAAATCAGCCTTCTCCACAAGGGAACCCCGTGTGGGATCTTATGGCTAGATACAACATAGGAAGCAACAGGTACTCTAGCCCTGTACTCCCATCAGGAGTTCCTTTATATTAGACAAATATATAAGAAATAAATATGTAAAAAGTAATGTTTGAAAGGAGAGAAAGGTCATAATTGGTGGGATCAGGATGGACCTCACATTGGAGTCATTGCTTGAACTTATTTGTGATAGAAACTAGGGATTCTCAAAGGTGGAAGAGAGGTAAGGGAAAATTATTCCAGGCCTGTTTAAAGGCATGTGTTGACTGTATTCTAGCCTTCATCCCCAAGGAGTAAAGACTTGGCGTATATAAATGATGCAGCTGTTCTTTTCCTCTCTAAATCATTTTATTAAAGTTCATATGACATTTATAAGACCTTTTCATTGTAGTTTTTCCAGGTGGAAGAGTGTTTTTGCTTCATCTCATATACAGAGCATTTTGTAACTGAAAGCAATGATTTCTGGTTATAGAAGGCCATTTCTAGGTCATAACTGGAAGGAAATTTGTCTCTGATACAACATAGTTCTATTCTTACTGTGCCATGTTCCCCCTCTTGGTCATCCTTCTCATGTAGGAAGGGCGGCTTAGTCAAAACACAAACTATTGTTTCCTCTTTGTAGTTTTGGAAGAAGTAGCTCTATAGCAGGTGAAAACAGAAGTGCAACAAAGGTTATATAGAAGGGCCTTTAGACCAGAGGTGTCAAACTGAAATAAAAACTGGGGCCACTAAACTATTCATTATAATCCCTGCATATTAACTTAGAATGAGAAAATTACATATTTGCTGCTGTTCAGTCAATTTTCAGTTGTATCCAACTTTTGATGAACCCATTTGGAGATTTCTTGGCAGATATACCAAAGTGATTTGTTATTTCCTTCATTTAACAGATGATGAGACTGAAATACATAGGGTTAAGTGATTTGTCCAGAGTTATACAGCTAGTAAGTGTCTGAAACTAGATTTGAACTCAGGTCCTGTGCTCTGTCCACTGTGCTACTTATCTGCCCAAATTATTATTAAAATTAACATTATCTATATCCTATTGCATTTTTGCTTATTTACATAAATATTTCCCAAGTACATTTTAATTTTGTTCTGCTTGCAGACTTGAGTTAGGTCTGGCCATGGGCTAACTTTGACACTTCTGCTTTACAAAATTAATATTAATATTAATTACTATTATTTATATTATAATATAGTATCATATTATAATATTATTTAGAGCAAAGCTTATTAAATTTAAAGCTACTAAAACTGTGGGTCACAACCCCCTTTGGGGTCTCATAATTAAATGTGGGGATTTCAAAAAGTATTATTTATTATCAGTAAATATTTTATTTGTATGCTTATTTTATATACCTATTATATTCTTGTGGTCACATAAAAATTTCTGAGGTGAAAAGAGGTCCTGAGTGGAAAAAAAATTAAGAAACCCTGACTTAGAGGGACTGGGGATATTAAGCCTACAAAAGAGAAAATTGAAAGAGGACACAATAGTCTTCAAAACTTGAGAAACGGGATCGGTGTATCATAGATTTGGAAGCTATCTTACCCAAATCTTTGAAGTTTCCAATAGTGTTTGTGCCCAATAACAAGCTATTAGGTCATTCTTTATTACATTTCCATGTAGCCACTTCTTTTATCCTTTATTTACAGAAATTTGACAGATAAGGAAAATGAGATCCAGAGAATTTAAGGGACTTGCTCAAGATGACACAATATAGTGGTAGAACAGGTCTCTCTGTCTCCAAGACCACATTTTCCCCAATGTTCCACACTCTATCTAAGGAATGGGTGGAAGTTCATAGGATCCATTATAGCATTTAAAGCTGAGAAAAGCTTGGAGGTCACTTAGCTCATACCTTGCTTCCTATTTTGCTGATAAGTTAACTGAGGCCTTGGGAACTTAAGTGACTTATTCAAGATCATAAAGTAGTATCTGAAGTCGATTTTAAATCGAGGTCCTTTGATTCAAGAATTAGAAGAATTAGATTTTTTTTTTTAATCTTAACAAGCTTCCAACAAAAGGCCATGTTTGGTTTGATGTAAGGAAATATGCTTTCTATTAATTAGAAGTATCCCAAAGTAAAATGGATTGAGGCTGGATCCATTTGACCCAATATACCTTTATTAAGCATGTAATATGTGGAGACACTGTGCTAAGACCAGCCACCAATTAAAAAAAGAAAGATAATTCCTGCCTTCAAGGAACTTATAACCTAATTGGGGAGGAGTGGAGAGAACACATAAAAGGATGTGGGAAAGAGTAAAGGGAAAGCATCTTGTTCTATGGAGTTGAAAGAAACCAGATGAGGCAGCAGATATAGACTGGAGTGGTCACTTGCTGGAATATTGTAGAAGGATATTGTTTTTCAGGGGTAGGCTTGAATGAATAATCATTGAGCTCCTTTTTAACCCTGAAATTCAGTGATTCTGTGGTTAACAGTAGCAAATTTCACCTCTTTCAGCCCTTATCTCCCAAGTAGTACCAGTGGTTTGTCCTAAAAAGCACAGAGCCCAAAGGAACAACAGATGGAAGTTTCCTATGGCATCCAGCCAAGCAGGTGAAGACAACTAGCAAAGGGGTCAAAACAGTCAATATAAAGGAAGAAAAAAATTTTTTTTAAATCCTAGGAGCCTAGTAAAGCCTTAGAACTTTCATCTCTCTGCTATCTCCCTCTCTTGTTAATAATGTGCAGTATTCGCTCCCTTTAAAGAATCAAAATGAGGGATTTGTGGTTATAGTAAGCTATCATTAAAAGCACATGAATCCTTAAAAGCCTCTGAAAGTAAATTAGTCTTCACATTACCATCTGCAGCTATTTCACCTCAGTCTGTGATCCCATTAGCCCTTGCAAGTTAAGTAGGGTTGAGCCTGGTCATTACTCCAGGAAGAGATCTCTAAAGGGAACCTTGTTGTTTCAGAGATCAATGGTAGTGATTTAAAAGGTGGCATCTCTGCCCCCATAATTGGCAGAGAGCTGGTCATCTTTCAAAAAGACAGCCAATGGTTCACCTACCTATGCTTTTGTCAATAAAGGTTCAAGGCATCTCCTGCTAAGGGGGAGTGGTAAAAGTCTAAGAAATCAAGGATCCATATAGAAGCAAATTCCATTGACTTTTCAGTGAAAACCCCAAATGTTCATTCATTAATCAGTCATTTCTGAGTGCCTACTGCATGATAGGTATAATGGATAGAGCACTGTGCCTACAGTCAGGAAGACCTGAGTTCAAATGTTGACATTTATTATACTGAAACTCCTTTTCTCAATGTGTTTTGTTTGAGGTGGTTTTCATTCAATTCAATTAATCAAACATATAGTAAACAGGTACGGAGCTCTCACTGAGGAAATTATAATGCAGTCTCTGCCCAAGTATATATTCTACTGGGAATGAATAATACATATCAAGCATATTAAAGTGAAATTATATTCAATGTAGTCAAGTGAAAGAGATCAGCAGCAATAGAATTGGGGGTTAGGGGAGATTTCACAGATTTGGCACTTGAAATGAGCTTCAAAAATGAAACCAAACATTCTAAGAGAGAGAAGGAAGGGTGGATGGAGGGCACTCCAGGAATGGCTCATTACCTATGCAAAGTCACAGTGGCAGGAACTTAGATATCATTGACAAGGAACAGCAAGTGAAAGGGTTAGAGGGAAACAGAGGGGTGAATAAAGCAGGGCAATGCAGAATAAAACAGAAAAATTAGAGAGCTAAATTGTGTCAACTTTTTAATGTTATTTTATCCTTATTTTATTTTGTATTTTAAATCCTATGTATTTTACCCTTAGGGGCCATAGGGAGCCATTGAAGATTTTTTTAAGTAGGGGGATAGCGCCAGAGGATTTATTATGAGACTCTTACAAGAGTACAGGAAAGAAGTGATGGAGACTTGTGTGAATGGAGAGATTGGAGTACATAAGAGATGCCAGGTGACAGAATTGAGGAGACTTGGTAGCTTTCTGGATACCAGAGTGGAGATGGGGAGGCAGGGCTAGGGGGAGACTGCAGGTAGGGGAGGCTGGTGAGACAATAATCCAGGGGGACTTTGAGGTAATAAAAATGTCCAGATGTCTGACTATCAGTCAAGAAAAACAAAGAGGCTGGTAGCAAATTGAGATTTTCTTTTACTGATGTTTTCTTTTATGTAGTTGAAAATATCTGTTGAGTGTATTTATTTTTAAAATTTTTTTGTGATTTAATTGTAACAGCTTGCATTTACGCAGAACTTTAAGCTTCACAAAGTGCTATATGAATGTTAGCTCATTGATCCTCAAAACAGCCCAATGAGGTGGCTCTTGGTAGTATCCTTATTTTATAAAGAATTAGCTTTGGGCTCTGTCAAATGACTCGTCCACATGGGTCACAAATGTCATACAGCTAAACTAACTGTAAAGCAGGATTTGAATTCAGATCTTCCTGACTTTAAGTCCAAGATTCAATACTTACTTATTAATGCACATTTAGGGCAGTTATAAAAAGGAAAGACTCCTCATGAAAAAGACATTGACTTTCTGGGTGAACTGCCAGTTTTTCCCTTTACATTCAGCTTCAGATCTGTTAACAGAAATACCCATCCTGCCTCTCTCACAGGAGTGGGAAGATCCATCATCATCACATTCATAATCTATTTGTAAGGGTGCTTGCTATATATTTGCAAAACATAAAGGGCTATACCAAAGAGGATGCAGTGGATAAAGTACCAGCCCTCGACTAAGGAAAACCTGAGTTTAATCCAGACTCAGACACTTAGTAACCGTGTGATCCTGAGCAAGTCACTTTACCCTTTCTGCCTCAGTTTCCTCACCTGTAAAATGAACTGAAGAAGGAAATAGCAAACCACTTCAGTATCTTTGCCAAGAAAACACCAAATTGGATCATAAAAAGTCCAGTTTGAATTAAAAATGGTTGAAACACAACAAAAAAAGCTTCAGAGAGTTTTAGGACTTGAGAATTGAATCACTTACTATCAATCAAGAAACATTAGCCAATTGGTTCATTTCTTTATGACCTTCACTGGGATGCCCAAACACTTAGAAAAGAGTATCACAGATTTGAAGTTGGAAATTGTGTGACCCATCCTTAAATAGCAATTCCTTTCCAAACAGTCCTGTTTACAACCTTAGCCTCTTTTCCTTGGAGGAAGAACTTTCAGCCTCCTGAAATCGCCCACTCCAATGCTGAATAGCTTCCTGAGGAAGTTTTTCCTTACCCCAAGCTTAAATTTCCTTCATGGCAAGTTCCACTCATTGCTCTTAATTTGGCCCCTGGGGCCAAGAAGAACAAATTTCATTTCTTTTCCATGGGACAGTCCTTCAAACTTTTTTTTTTCTCTCCAAACAGTATCTCCATATTTGGCTACATGAAACCCAATATCCAGGTTGAACTATTTAGTTTTCATCTGGATATGTTGGGCATATGTTAAAACTGGCCAAAAAGAAATGGGGACCTGGAGAGGGAAAATAAATTCACTATTCTCTGAGGTGGTCAGAGCTTCTACAGGATTAACAAAAGGTTTACTCTAAATTAATGGGGAGAATCAAATTAAAATTTGGGGACAACTCGCCTTCCGGAAACCTTTTATTGTTTTGGGACAGAGGGTGAAATTGTTGGGGGCTTGATTTTTAATGAGGGTCTGAACTTTTTCAATGGATGGTTCTTTTTGGAGGACCAAGGGTTTACATTTCTTTTAATACATGATTGCTTGGCTTTAGAATTTCCCCGGCAGCATAGATGAATTGGAAAGTGCCACATTTCATCAAAACATATGGGGGAAGAGACAGAAGATCTTTGGAGGGAGAGTGTTTTTTGTTATTGTTGTAGCTTTTAATGCAATCCTTTGGATCTGGGTAAGGAAAATCTAATCAAATAAAGGAACTGTCATTGTAACTTCAAAATGCATTTAGAATGTGACATATATGGAAAGGAGAAACCTCACAAGATTGGATGTTGGCTCCTTCAAATCTATATATCTGATGTAGTGGTTAGGCTTGTCTGAAATCAAGTTTTCCCTTCATCTTGATAGAATTAGAATTAAATGCTTTATTGGTTTTCTAGGCTTGCAATTTAAAAAAAATAGGTTGAAAAGAAGTGGTATTTCCAATGTTTTTCAAGAACTTGAAGCAATAGATAAGAGCAGCCAGGCTATAATAAACCATGGCTAATGCCACCTGCTTGACTAGGGACACTATGGTAAAGTGGGTAGAACACTGGACTTGAAGTCAGGACAGTTTGGGTTGAAATCCCACTCATAGATACTTAATAATAGTCATGTGACCCTGAACCATGAACCTCTCTGAGTCTCAGTCCTCTCATTTGTAGAATGGAGATGATACTAGCAAATAATTGAGTGTTCCAATGAGCAACAAACCGGGGTCAAAGTCAGAGAGATGAGTTCAAATCCTACCCTGGATTGTCTGAGTGATGCTGGACTAGTCATTTAATCTCCCTCAGGTTTAAATTTTCTCATCTGCAAAAGGAAGGGATTAGGCTCTATAAAGTCTTTTCTGGTTCTGAATTCATGATCCTTTAGTCCTACTTCCCAGGATTGTGGTAAGGATCAAATAGATAATTTTGCAAGCCCTAAATGAGGCAAAGGTAAGAAGGCAGAGTATTTCAGGCACAAATACAAAGGCATGGAGATTGGAATTGAAGAATTTTGCTTGAAGAAAGAGCAAATAGATTGGTGTGGCTATAGTAAAGATTGTGTAGAGGGGAATAAAGTGTAAGAAGATTGGAAAGGTAATAATGGGTCAGCCTGTGAAGAGCTTAAATGCCAATTTTATACTAGATCCTAGAGGAAGCCAGTGATATTTATTGAGCAGAGGGCTAGCAAAGTCAGATCTTCACTGTAGTATTTATGAAAGCAACACAGTGTTTGTGGCAGCCCTTTTCTTTTTTTTTTTTTTTTTTGAAACTGACAGATTTATTTATTTATTTTAAAATCATTTTTTTTCAGGTGACAGGCATTTTTTAAAATTTTATTTGCATAACATATGTGTGGGTAATTCTTCAACAATAACCCTTACATAGCTTTCTGTTACAAATTTTTCCCCCCAACTCCCCACCCCTCCCCTAGATGGCAGGATATCCACTACATGTTAATTATGTTAAAATATTGGCAAATCGAATATATGTATACATATTTCCAAACTTATCATTGTTGTGCAAGAAAAATCTTATCTACACAAACGATATATCAGATAAAGGAAACACAATGTAAACAAACATCAATCAAGGAGTATGAGAATGTTATGTTGTGGTCCACATTTCACATCCCTCTCTCTGGATGTATATGGCTTTCTTCAGTGAACAAAATGGAGGTGGTTTGAAACATTTCATTGCTGAAGAGAGCCGTGTCCATCAGAATTGATTGTCATATAGTACTGTTGTTGCCGTGTATAATGATCTCCTGGTTCTGCTCATTTCACTCAGCATCAGTTCATGTAAGTCTCTCCAGGCCTCTCTGAAATCATCTTGCTGGTCATTTCTTACAGAACAATAATATTCCATAATATTCATATGCCATAATTTATTCATCCATTCTCTAATTGAAGGGCATCTATTCAATTTCCAGTTTCTAGCCACTCCAAAAAGTGTGGCAGCCCTTTTCATAGTGGCAAGGGACTGGAAACTGAGTGACTGCCCATCAGTTGGAGAATGACTGAATAAATTATGGTATATGAATGTTATGGAATATTATTGTAGGATATAAAACAATCAGCAGGAGGATTTCAGAGAGACCTTGAGAGACTTGCAGGAACTGATGCTGAGTGAAATGAGCAGAACCAGGAGATCATGGTACCCGGCAACCACAATATTATATGAAGATCAAATCTGATGGACGTGGCCCTTCTCAACAATGAGATGATGATTCAGGCCAGTTCCAATGATCTTGTAATGAAGACAACCATCTGCACCCAGAGAAAGGACTGTGGGAACTGAGTGTGGACCACAACATAGTATTTTCACTTCTTTTGCTGTTGTTTGCTTGAATTTTCTTTCTCATTTTTTTTCTTTTTAATCTGTTTTTTTGTGCAGCAAGATAATTGTATAAATATATATTCCTATATTATATATATGTATATATATATATATATATTTACTATGTTTAACATATATTGAATTACTTGCCATCTAGGGGAAGGAGTTGGAGAAGGGGGGGAATTGGAACACAGGGTTTTGCAAAGGTCATTGTTGAAAAATAATCCTTGCATATGTTTTGAAAATAAAAAGCTTCAATAAAAAATAAAAAAAATAAAAATAAGAAGCAAAAAAAAGTAACACAGTGGTAAGAAGCACCAGATAAAAGCCTTAAATATATTTCTATTTCTTGGCTTGGGATTCAGAATAAAATATATTTGTCTATGTACATATATAAATAAATCCTTGTGGTTTAATGTTATTGTTTTGTTTTAGAAAGGGTTATAACTTAGGAATGAGCACTAAATACTAGAGAATTAATTCTCAGAGCAAGTTCAGCTTGGGTAGTAGATAGAGTGCCAGGTCTAGAGTGAGAAGGGCTCATCTTTCTGCGTTCCAATCTGGCTTCTGACACTAGCTATGTGACCCTGCCCGGGCAAGTCACTTCACCCTGTTTACCTCAATTTACTCATCTGTAAATGAGCTGGAGAAGGAAATGGCAAGTCATTTTAGTGTCTTTACCAAGAAAACCCCAAATGTGGTCATAGTGAGTTAAATATGACTGAAATGACTAAACAATGATAGATCAACTTGATGATCTTAAAAAGGAAGATAAATTTTTGTTTGAGACTTTGCATCTTTCCACTGAGGACTTATTCATGCCCACTGGCACCTTGTTGAAGGGATTGAAAATGATGTCTCTTAGGTCAAAAAGCTCTGCTCCTCTCTCTTTTTATGGCTGCTATCTCTGAAGTCAGGGTAGAGGGGCAGGGTGGTCTGCCTCTTAGGGACCTTACTATAACCCAAGTTTTACCCTCGGGCATCAATATCTATCCTTGCCTCTCTAATTCCTAACCTAGACTCAGTGCTCTCTGCATAGCCAAATCTAGTAGATCTACCTGTCCCTTTTTAGCCCGATTCAAAGGAGGCAACTGATCCATAATACCCTGAGCCAAGTAAATCATACCCCATAAAGGAGCCAACCTAGGAATAAACCCAGATTCAGGAGATATCCCTATCCTCCTAACTAATGAGTAATTCTCAAAAAAAGACCTGCAAAGCTCATCTCCCTGTACCCTCATCTCATTCATTAGGATTCCCTGTCCTGGTCTAAATGGACCAAGGTGCTCTCCAGTGGGGCAATGCTCCCCTGTGGTCACTGTCCTAAAAATAGTTATTATCCATTGAAAGAGCATGAAACAAGGGGTTGAATCATGCTTAGATTTCTTCTAGGATTGCAGCAAAGGGGAAAGATATATGTGTCTATATACATATATACATGCAGACACATATCCGTATACACACATATCTATATGTATATACATATAGTAACATTAAGAAATATCAGATAATATTTCTAATTTTTGCCTTGGGATTTAAGAGAAAATGTATTTTTCTACAAAAATATGTAAATAAATCCTTGGGGTTTGTTGATGCTATTGTGGGGAGGGAGAGATAGACAGACAGATAGACACAGAGAAAGAGATAGAGGAAGAGAGGGAGAAAGTGAAAGGAGAGAAAGAGAGAGAGAGAGAGAGACAGAGACAGAGAGAGAGAGAGAGAAAGAGAGAGAGAGAGAGATCCAAAATTAAATTAAAAAATCACTGGCTATTATAAATTAAGTGGTAAACACCAAAATGAAATATATAAAAATGCCTTAAATTAAGTCTCTTAGCACAGCTAATAAATGAATGAAAACCAATCAGTTTTCAGTGCCCTAGAGGGAAGCTTTAAGCATAGCACTAGAACAGGACATAAACATGAAACTAGCACAGGGCAACTGGGACTTTGCCCCACAGGTGCAAGATTTAAAGGGTACTGGTAGTCCTTACCACATACCTTCAGCAAGTAAAAACAAAGCTTAGTGCCTGCTTAGCAAGGCAGGAAGCTGCCAGATAGCAAGCTGGGATGAACTCTTCTGACACTCCACTTTGCCCTCCCCAAAGCCTTCCCCCATAACCTAGGATGGCCTTTTTAGCACTGGCTTCATGTTAATGACATGTGGGGACTTTTTGTCCTCCCCAGGTCTTAGCAGTGTCTTCCTCCCTGAGTCCTCCAAATGAGGGCATCTTTCTCAAACCTAATTTGGGCTACTCTACTTAGATACAATAATTTCTCCTTATGACCTAAATTATCAATTAATCAATTAATCCGCTTACTACAAACCAGATAACGTTTCTAGGAACTGGAGATATAAAATGAAATGTCAATAGCTCTTGCCCCTAAAGAGATTATCATCTGCATAATGTCCACTTAACAATACATACAAACAACTAAATACTGAAAGAGATTCAAGGGCACTTAGATAGGAGACCCTAACAGCTGGAGGTAGGAGTAATCAAGAAAAGCTTCAGGTATAATGTGGCAAATAAACTGAGTCTTGAAGAAGACTAGGAATTCTGGGAGAGGAAGGAGAGTATTTCAGCACAGAGGTGGGAGATAAAGTCTTGTATATTAAATATAGTAAGAAGGGCACCATGCAGAATAATGTCCTAAAGCCAGATTATAAAGGACTTTAAATAACAAGGATATTTGTTTGCAAAGAAATAACCTTATTATGGAACTGTTGCTTACTTGGTATGATGCAATGAAAAGAGAACTGACTGGTCAGAGGAGCTGGGTTCCAATTCTATTTCTGATGTGACCCTGAGCAGGTAATGTAACCTCCGCGGGTTTCCATTTCTTCACCAATAAATGAGGAGGATTGGATGAGTTGGGGCTGTGTGATCCCTTCTAACTCTAGTTGTATCCTCCTGTGATTTATGAAAATTGAGTTTTAGATTTTATGTTAGACTGTTAGCATTTAGTCTTCAAGGAAAACTCCTTTAACAACCACATATAATGGTTAATAATGTCTTGCATGTCCTCCTTCTATTCCCGTCCCCCTAACTAGAAAAACCATCTATTCCCCATCTCTGAGTTGGGAAATCTGGAAGCTTCAATCACAATTTTGAGAAACTCAAACTCACTAATAAAGGAGGCCTGTGGATGGCTTTTATCTTATTTACTCAAGGCTCTTCAATGCACTCTGTAATCAGTGGGGTACACTTAGACGGGTCCTGGGCAGGGAATTGCATACCCAGCTCTTATTACTGTTCATAAATTATTGTTCCCCAATGCACCATCCTGGGAATCTACCCCAATAGGCTACATTTCAGTTGCTTGCTTCTTCTACAGGCTGTATTGTCAGAAATCTCATCAGAAAATCGGAACATACCAATTAGAAGGCAAGCCCTTTCTTTTCTCTTCAATAAAACTGACCAGCACATCTGAACATACAGAGATAAACATGAATTATGTTCTACATTTTGCATAAACACTGTAAATTAAAAGAGAGGTTTTATAGTGAGCCCTCTATAATATTCCCTAGGGAGATCAGCATTTATGGGGCCATTTGAGCAAATGCCGGGCTTAGAGTCTATATACCTTGCAATGTTTTCAAAAATGGAGGGATAAAACAAGTTTACCTGCAGTGTTTGGGCAATGTCCATGCCCAATGAGAATGGAGTGAGCTGTTTTCTTTGTCTGTACCTGTCAGGTACAGATAATTGCAGATGGATTACAGTTCTCATCCCAACTGATGCTTATTGGAGTTTTGAAGTATCATTCCACACTCAGAAGTCAAGAGGCAAATTTATCTCATCAGAGCAATGGCTTTGAGGAAAATTGGGATAGTATAGACAAAGGGGAATCCTTCTCCTTGCTGGCTGGGGTAGCTGTAAGAGTAGAAAAGGCAGCCATTAGCTAGATTAACTAGGATAAGCAGGATTTTGCTTCAGAGGTTTTGAAATTGGAAGTGGAAGGGGTAAATAAGCATTTATTAAGCACCTGCTGTTTACCAGGCACTGTGCAAAGCACTTTAAAAACATCCTTTCAAAAATATTATCTCATTTGTTCACTTGAAGGCAACTACAGCACTGTCCTGAGACATGATTCCTTTACCCTAAGCAGCCACACACACACAAATACATCTGGTAACTCATTTCTACCCCTATCTCCCCAGCAACATAAAAGTCTCTCCTTGTCCTAGAGATTGCTTCCTCCCCCTGGTGGCCAAACCTCTGGAGTTTCTCTCCTCACATTTCCCCAAGCACAATTTCTTGTTATAACTCTAAGAAAGAGTACCAGAAGTAGAGCCCAAGGGTATGAATCTTGACTATTTGCTGCCTGTGTGACCTGAATCAAATCACTTAATTTCAGCCTCAATTTCCCCACCAGATCTTAAAAGTCCCTTCTAGACTATCTGCTCTGCAAATAAACTAGATAAATATGAGACTGATTTGTTTTTTCCCTTTGAGCATCTATCAGTGAGAGGGAAAAAAAAAAGTGATTTCCACTCTGTATTCTGTGTAACTGATTGAGACTTTGAGCTGCCTTCACATATAGTGACATTTCATAAGAAATGTTTTTACTCAAATAGCTACCACCTCAAAACGAAACAAAACACACCAAGTAATATGCAGTGATGGGACAAATCAAATGAATGCAATAGCTGAGAAATGAACCAGGTAAGAGAACAGAAAGAGAAAGCCGGAAGCACTGGCCTAATCAGACTAGAGTCTGGGGTCCAGTGCCTAAAAGCCAGTTCTCTGAGCAGTCTACCTCCATCTGCCAATCCATTTTATCTTTATTAAGGGTGATGATGTGGCCTGCGATGCTCCAAAAAATGCATTATGGGATGAATTAAACATCTTTTTCAGTCACTCATGTGTACTGAGGCTGTCTTGCAATTCCCTACCCCCCTTACCCCCTGCTGAGGCAGCCAAGGCATTTTTCATTATTTTCCCCATATACTCCCAATTGCTTCTCTCCCAGCCTGATACTGCATTCTGATTAATGGACTAGTAGCCCTGGCTACTTTTTTTTTAAATGATGTTTTGCTTAAAGCATCTGATTTCGTTTCAACTGAACAAATAAAGTGTTTGGAAAACAAAGAAAACAACCACGATTAGAGGAAAGTTAACTGTTCCCCAGGGAGAAACTCTAGTGGTTAAACTGTTTCATCAGCAACAATGCAGAAATTGTTTTAATGGTGTTTAAAACATCTTATTCTTGCAAAAAAAAAAAGAACGAAAGAAAGAAGGAAAGGAAAGAAAAGAAACACCATATTCCTCCCATAACACAATGCACAAATTCTGAAATCAGATCCATTGCTTTGTAGTTTGGCATTTTCACCCCCTACAGAGAGTCTAGCTGGAGTCTCTTGCAAGAAATTCAGTGAATTGCTTGTGGATGAGGCAGCTGGATTGGGAGGTAGACAGAAGTTTCTGCTGCATCTTGGTTATGGATTAAAAATTAATCCCTGCTTAAGGGACCTATAGAGATGAGAATACTAACAACTTCTCTCAGGGAAAGTGAGGGAAGATCAATATCTTTTTTGGGGGGAAAGAGGAAAAGAGGTGGTCATTACTTCCATCTTCTCTCTTTCCCCCTTCCTTATTCCCCACCAAAATACATGATTTTTCTAAAGTGTATTTATTTTTGAGATCTTAATCTTAGAAATGGATATTCATATACATACATATATATGTATACACACACATATATGTGTATACATATACATATATAAATGTACACACACACACACACACACTTATTTATTTATTTCCTGGTGTGGGGTAGGAGTGGGGATACTGATGCTCAGCACAGACCATTACACCTAGTAGGCTCCTTAATAAATTCTGGTTGGCATGGAGTGAAGTCAAATGGATTGAAATGGATTGGGTTAGGTTGAATTGAATTGGATTGGATTGGATTAAATTAGATTGGATTTGAGAATTTTGTTTTCCTCTCCATTTTACAATCCACTGCAGCTTTTCTTCTCTTATTAGGATGATGCAGATCCTCACATCTGTGATGGCCATTTTTTTTCCAGAAAGAAACTTTAAAGTATTTATAGCCCTAGCAAAACCAAACCTTTTTTCTGTATAAATTGCACCAGTCTGGGGTAAGGTCCTTCGCAGGCAACATCTGGCCAAAGTCGATGCTTCTGATTCAATAGGAGATGTGTGTATTTGTGTATTAGTGTGTGTGTGTGAGGGTGTGTGTGTTTTGGGGATCCATTAGGAGCTCTGGTTTGTCAAGATGAAGTCTGCTTATCATAGCCTCTGTTTGGGGGCCAAAGTTCTCCAGCAAAACTTGTCATTATTTATGTACCCCCAAAGGAAAAAAAAAAGCTTGCCTATTAATTTAATTAGAGCAGCGGCATGAAAGGGGAACATTTTTGATCAGTGGAAATAGGACTCCGAGAGTAAAAAAAAAAGAAAAAAAAATTCAGCCAGGTTCAAAACAGAAGTGCGATTGTTTGCAAGAAAGCCTGCTGTTTCCTTTCTGTGGCTGATCTGTGCCAGAAGCCCTCTTGAATTTCTCCAAGAATACAGCTTCAGATCATCTGCATTCAGTGCCAGAGTCATGGCCCTGGAACCGATAATTGCCTCTGACAGGATTTAATTACCTTCTCTAGGACCTTTTCTCTGTTTGATTGGAGACCACCCCCTGCCTCCGATCAAATCAGACAGTAATAACACACTGAAACGCAGCAGCCAATCACGAGTCAAGTCTGAACAGTGACCTTGCTGAGTAGAAGCTGATTGGTCGTGTCAGCCTTGTCAACTGTGTCAGTGAACCATCAGACAAGAAAGAGAGAGGGGGAGAAGGAGTGAAGGAGAGAGGGAAAGAGAGAGGGAGAGAGAGAGAGGGAGAAACAGAGAGAGAGAAAAGGGGGGAGGGAAAGACAGACAGACAAACAGAGGAGGGGAGAGAGAGACAGAGAGAAAAGGGGAAAGAAAGAAAGGGAGGGAGAGACAGACAGATGATGGATGGACAGACAGACAGATGGACAAAGACAGAGAAGAGTCTAAATAAGATCAGAGAATATTAATGCTAATGATATCTGTCAGCATTTGTGGCTTGATGGGACATTACAAGCATAGCAAGCATGCAAAACCAAAAATATCTAAGGAACTAATACAAAGATGAAATATTAATAATTGGGGGCATTTTTGGTTCTTGGTTTTTTTTTTAATTTGGAGGAGTGGGGTGGGGAATACATTCAAGGTGTAATTCATAGGCAATTCAGAGAAAGTGACAGTTACATGCACATGATGTGACAGAGTAATTTTCATGAAGGGGAAAAATAAAGCCCCATATAAGTCAGTGGGATGCTTGGGTTTGCTAAACTACCACGACACAATTCTTTTATGGTACAACTGAGAATGTCCATATTTAGCATGCACCACAAAATCTCTGGTTTAATGCCATCCTGATGGAAGGAGTCACTATATTATTTATGGCTATTTGAATGCAGGATATAATCCTACCTGTAATTGGAACAAAGAAAAATTTATTCACAAGTGGCAACCATTTAAAATATATGTACATAAATGTGTGTATATACTTAGTATTTAGTTGAAGAATTGTCTCAGGCTGTGAAAAGCTAAGGGGGACACATATGCATGATATGTATCAGAGACAGAACTTAAAAATGGTCTTCCCTGATACCAATGATGATCCTATGGCCACTAAACCACATCACCTTTTTCTAAGGTAACCTTCTGTAAAGGGGGAGAAGAAATCAAATCTTTCTTTATACCTAAGCCTATGAGTCACAGAAAAGTTGTCAGTGGAGGGATAATTTGTACCAGTGAAATTACAAGGCTGGAATCACACAAATAATAATAAGATAATTAGGGGAGAGACAGAGGGACAGGAGAGAGACAGAAAAAGTCAGAGACAGAGAACAGAGACACAGAGAGACAGAAATAGGAGAAAGAGAGAAATAGTAGAGTAAAAGTGAGAGACAGACAGACAGGCAGGCAGAGACAGAGAGACAGACAAAAAGAGAGACAGACAGACAGACAGAGAGAGAGGTGAAGGATTAAGTTCAAGGAAGAAAAAGAAGGGAGAAATTAGGATAAAAAAAGAGAAAGTGAATGACAGATATATAATTATAATTCATTTAAGAGAAGTTACATATAATTCACAATCTGCCAAAAAAATTCTTTTTTGAGAAGACATGGTAAACTTGGACAAGTTCTCTTCCATTTAAAAAATGTTTTTCTCCCAGAAAAATAACCACATAGCAAAAGCAAGTTTAATACATTTGTAAATCTGACAAAACATTCAATTCAATTCAACACTTAGTAAGCATTTATTCTGGGCCAGGCACAATGCTTGGCACTGAGGTTGCAAAGAAAAAAAATCAGTAGCTCTTATTCTTAAAGAGTTATATTCTATTTGGAAAAAATTATAATATCAAGATGCTTTGGAAAAATTAATAAAAACAGATCTTTATAGAGTACTTTACAAAGCTGACAAGGTACTATACACATTATTATCATTTGAATGTGCTTTTCTTGGTTTATGCTTGTTTGAGTTTTTGGTTTCATTTATTCAAATACCCTTTGAATTTCTCTAAGTCAGTCAATCAACGGTATTTCTAAATGTTTTTTCTTTGTGTCAGTCACTGGGCATTGGAGATAAAAAGAATTGCTCTTATCCTCTAGGAGCTTCTATTCTAATGAAGAGATAAACATAAAAATAGCCAGGTCCAGAGATAGAAAGAGAGAGAAAGGGAGAGGGGACAAAGACAGACAGAGATAAAGGAGAAAGGAGGAAAAGACAGAGACAGAGACAGAGACAGAAACAGAGAGAGAGGGAGACAGAGACAGAGAGAAGAGACAGACAGAGATAGAGAGAAAGAGACAGAGACAGAGACATTCACATGTACAAGGCAGAACACTAATTGATGATATAATTTCTAACCTCCATTAGACACTACTTGCTTTTACTCTTTTTAAGAACATAATAAATTCTTCAAGTTGGAAGGGACCTGAGAGATCATCTCATCTAGTCTCATTTTATAGAGCCCTAAGAAAGGTAAGCCCCGAGCCTGGAAGCACAAAGGTGGGGTTAGACCCGGTCCTCTGATCCCAGGCTGTCAAAGAACCACAAAGAAAAGATAAAACAAACTCTGCCTTCACCCCCAGATGATCCACTGTTAGCTGAGTTCATGTTGAAGGGGCTGGTTAAGGGACAGCAATGGCTGACGTGTCCTTGAATCTTACCCCAGATGTGAGCAATCCCAGACAAGTTAGCTAAGCTCTCTGACTCAGTTTCTTGCTCAGTAAAATGGGAATACTAGCCTCTCAGGGCAGTCAGGTGCTTTGCAGTCTGAAAGGCTTCTATAAAAATAAAGATGTTCTTTGGGTCTCCTCCCTCCAACCCATCCTTCCCTCAGCTGCCAGAGTGAGTTTGATGAAGTGTCGCTCTGCCCAGGTCTTTCCTCTATGATAGGGGCTCCTGTCGCTTCCAGGATCAAATGGAAAGAGCATTTAAGGGTCTTTACAACCTCAGGCCTCTCTCCAGTGCAGTGTTTTCTGCCCCTCAATACACCCTGAGATCCAGCCTTGCTGGATTACATGCAGGGTTGCACACACTCAGAACCCCAGCTCCAATTTGTTTGCTTTTCAAACACCATGGCACCCCTCATGCTTGGAGTGCTCTCCCTCCTCTCCTCTGCCCCAAAGTTCATTCAAGACTCAAATATGTTAGCAGGAAATCTCTCCACATCCCCAGCTACAAGAGTTTTTGATCTGCTTTCTGTGTCTCTATCTCTGTACCTGTCTGTCTCTGTCTGTCTCTGTTTCTGTCAGTCTCTGCTCTATTTGTCTGTATCTGTCTGTCTGTCTCTGTTTCTGTCTCTGTGTCTGGTTGTGTCTTTGTCAGTCTCTGGCTCTATTTGTCTCTTTGTGTCTGTGTCTATCTTTCTGACTGTTTCTGTCTCTATGTCTGTCTCTGTCAGTCTCTGTCTCTCTGTTTCTGTGTCTGTCTGTGTCTCTGTTTCTGTCTCTCTGTGTCTCTGCCAGTCTCTGTCTCTGTCTCTATGTCTTTCTGTCTGTGTTTTTGTTTCTGTCTCTGTCTCTTTCAGTCTTTGTCTCTATCCCTCTCTCTGTTTCTATGTCTATCTCTGTCTCTCTATTTGTCTCTGTGTCTGTCTTTCTCTCTTTGTCTCTGACCCTCTCTGTGTCCTCTTTGTGTCTCTGTCTTTCTGTTTCTTTCTCTCTTCAAGTTTAGAATGAAAAAACAAAACCTAAAATCAAGTCAGCAAGCATTTATTAATCACCTACTACTTGCCGGAAACAGTGAAAAACACCGACCTGAAATAGGCTACTGAATGATTATATATCTTCAGTGTCTGATATCATGTAGACATAACCTCCTTCCATAGCAACCAGCATGATTGAGTCCTTCCCTGTAATTCCCAAAAGACAAAGAACGTTATCCCCTGATGCAAGTATTGACTTAATATATTTTAAGTTCCAAGTTTAGGTCAAAATACTAAAATTCACATTTTGGAGGGACCTATTTCACCGAGGTATTATATGCAACTTGCTTATCTGGTTCCTGTATTCTACACAGCCTTGCCCTGAAAAGGTTTTATCAGTATCTCTCCAATTCCTTCCCCTCATGGTCAGGGAATTCAAAAGGTGATTTTAGTTTAAGGTACTAATATATCATATTTTCCCCATCCTGACAGAGGTTTAAATAAAGGCTCCTTCAGGTGATAAAATTATTTTATCTTTTAGATGCCCTCTCTGACATGTAGCAACCTCGAGGGAGATGACCCTATTCTGGGAAGATGGTCCTGTTTAAGTTGACGTCTCAAATACAGACACTGGAACTTAGCAACAGCATGTTTCTAAGTGGTTCTCTTTGGCTAGAGAGAAGGCTGGGGGTTATTTCCCAAGAAATATTTTGACTCCAAGGACTTAGGTGATCTCACCTAATCACTGACCTCAGGTTCCCACTTGAAAATGTCAATACGATAGGAAACATTTCCTCAGCCAAGACTACGAAGCATCTAATACCTTGCCCAAATGGAATAGCACCAGGGGCAAAACCAGTCTGTGATTTATCTCTTTAGGAAGTGAATTTTTGTTACTTTTAATTTCAGGCAGTGATGAATTCATGCCATCAAACTTTAAGGGACCTACTTAAACACATAGTTTAGTGGCATTTGGAATTATCAAGGAGAAACATAGCATCAGGAAAGACTGGTTTCTGTTTCTTCCAATGATACCTACTAGCTATATAACCATAGGCAAATCACTTAAGGTCTCATTGTTCTCATGAACAGCCATCTTTTTAAAAGTATGTATTTTGAGAATTATTTGAGAATTGCAAAAATGATCATAAGGATTTGAATTTTGATTTTTTTCTTAAGTGGACTAAATATTTTCCATACGATTTTACTGAAATTATTCATTTGAAACGTGGTAGCCATTCCATCTCCTCCACCAGTGTTCTCAGCTGAGGATCTTGTTTCAAACCTAACTCAAAAAACCAAGGCCATTTACCTAGAGGTCCTATTTCTCTCTTCTTCATCTCACACTTTCCCTAACATCCTCTTTAATTTCTGTTTCTGATTAAGAGATGGTCTTGCTCATTCTCAAGACTAACCTCTCTATGTGTACTCTTATTCTTATCCCTTCCCATCTTCTCCATCACACTACTACTCCCCACCTTCACCCCCACTACCACATCCACTCTATCTCTATCTATTGGTTAGCTTCTCATTCCCATTCTCATTGGATAGCCAATTCTTCATCTTCCTTTTAAAAAGTTATTTGAGCCAAGCATCCCATCTAGTTATCATTGTATAACTCACTTCTCTTCAATTAAACTTATAAAAAATCTTCTACTCTACCTTTTCTCTTCCAACTTTTCTCTGTACCTTCAGAGATCTAGCTTCTGACTTGATCCTTAAAAGGGAAATGCTCTCTCCAAAGGTACCCTTGATGTTTTATATCCTAAATCCAAGTGATCTTTTCTTAATCCTTATATTCTCCAAAGCATTTGACACTCTTGATCACGTCCTCCTAGATAATATCTCTCCTCTGGATTTTTGTGATATTGCTATCTTTTGGTTCTTCTCTCACTATCTGACTGTTCCTTCTGAAAATCTATTATTGAATCTCCATCTATGTCACAATCTGCTAATTGTGGCTATCCCCCAAAGAATCTTCTTGGGTTCTCTTGTCTTGATTTTTTATTCTCCTTTTACTCTCTCATTTAGTGATTTCTTCATGGGTGTGTGGATTCCATTTTCATCTCTATGCATATGACTCTTATATCTATCCACCTAAGTCTAACTTTTCTCCTGAGCTACAATTGCACATTTATAAATTGATGACTGTATACCATTTAGAAGTATGAGGGGCTACCTAAATAAATCTATATTTGTGTATGAAGAGTACTTGAAAATGTGCTGAAAATTCTTTGCCTTTGAAGAAGTCATCTGTACTTGAACTTTAGCAATTATGTTTTATTTAAGGGCATTTTCAGAATTAGAGGAAATATTGTTTCCAAGTTTGGAGTAGCTTATGGTAATCATTAGGACCTAGTTATACAATTCACTTCTGTTAAATGAAAAACATACTCAACATTAGAAAATTAATGAATTTCGATTCTTGTAAGACCAAGATTGGTCCCTGCAATATATGAATATAGGTTTGTGTGTGTATCCACACATATATTTACAAATATACATATATACCTATATACTTTTACATATGTGTGTGTGCACATATATGTGTATAACTAAATATAGTTAATAATTCAACAAATATTTAGCAGTTATTTATTTGTTGAATTATCAATAGGTAGATAGGAGAGACCTGATACTCCATAACAGGAGTAATCATTGGCCAGACAAAAATATTATTGATGATGATGGTGGTAGTGGTAGCAGCAGCAATAATAATGAAAGGCCAGTCCCAATATCCAAGCACATCTGCTTTCTCCTCCTTAGATTAAGAAAAATTTATATGATTCTAGATAAGATTTACCTCAACCTGAGGAGTCCTGGTGCTCTAATTTGGGGAAAAGTAGAAGAAAGATAGCTAAGGATATATGTGATCAGAAAAAGAAGTAGGGTAGTTAAGATCAGGAAAGACAGCAATTGGAACTCTCCAGTGACACACTAGTATCTGAAAGATTTAAAAAATGATCCAGAAAAAAGATCACGTCCTCAATGGACAATTTTGGGGGCCATCTGGGCCATGGTACTCAAATCTTGGAATATTGTTCCTCTTTGTCAGAGGGAAATATCAGAGAGGCTTTTAAAAAAATAGTCAGAAAGTCTCCCCCATCACTCTGATAAGTGAGGTTTTACCTTATCTATCTGGGTCCAAACCTCTTTGGATCTCTTTACCATATCCTCTTCAAGTTTCTTCTTCTGCTTTTTCTGCTCTCCTTTGTGTATCAACTTCCTCAGTCAGAATATTATTGAGGAAGGAATTGTCTTTCTTACTTGTATTTAAAACCCAGCATTTAGCCAGGGCTTCTAGTAAGCACTTAAAAAATGTTAATTCTATCATTTGTCTGCCTGTCTTTCTATCTATCTACTTGTCTGTCTACTAATTTATTGATCTATCTGTCTATCTAACCAATCTATCTAGCTGTCGGTCTGTATATATCTTTCTGTTGGTCTGTCTGTCTTTTGTCTTTCTAATCTATCTGTCTGTCTATGTCTATCTATTTACCTATCTACTTACCTGCCATCTCTCTCTCTCACTCTCATCTATCTACTCATCTATTATCTATTTATCTATAAGCAAACTATGAAGGCGATCTTGTCTTATTCTTTCTGAATGATCAACAGTGTTGCTAAAGAACAGAATGGTTCTAATTACCAATTCAATCACTATCTGATGGATATTCAGAAGGACAGTCCCAGTGAAATATGACACACTGTGATTAGAAACAATGCAATATCCCATACTTTGTCATCTATTGCCTATTTAGTGAATTGTTAAAGCAATAAAATTGATGCCCATTTTCATATGCCATGACGGTTATCTCTCATGTGCAGTTTGGCGTGTCATTACAAACCCATGTAAGTGTGATGGAGAAGGCTAGTTATGTTGCCAGGATGATCTGGTTCCTAAGCCAAACCTCCCAACTTTTTCCTTTTTTTCTTATTGATTAATGTACATGATTATAGCATTTGCAATATTCTAAACATATATGTATGTTCATATATATATACACGCTGTTGTAAGTAAGATTCTCATACAAGCATCCTCTTTATTTATGTTCAGTCTGGGAGGAAATGAGGGACTCAGCATTCAATGGATATTTAAGAGAGAAGAAGGCTTACTTGGCTCTAACACAACTTGGATGCAAGACAAGATAGGAGCTGATAGTTTCTCTGGACACCACTCCTTTTGTCTCTATTTGGGAACATGTCTGGTCAGTAAGTCACTAGGATCTCAGGCACCCACCAGGTCTGACAGACTTGGACTCCCTATGTTTAGGTGTGGGGGCCAGGAAGCTGCACTGGTAAAACCACTAGTGAAGTTGAGGCTGAAGGAAATTGAGGGTAGGAGAGGAAACTGTATCTGGGAGGCTGAGGCTTAAGGAAGTTGGGTGAGGATTGTATGGGGAAAATAATCTATTTTAGAGAAACCACTGAGGAAAGGAAAACACTGGTTCTATCACATATACATATATACATGTTGTATAGACATCTATATATGTGTATGTATTATTATTCTGTTGTGTATATCAATACTAATAAAGTAACAAAGAAAGGTTATACATATATGTGTGTATAATATATATATATATATATGTAAATAGATAAATTTGGATCTAGAACTATAGGTGAATGTGGATAAATGATAGATGAATAGATAGGTAGATAGTTAGCTAGATAGATAGATGTAAGGGTACATAATAGACAATAGATAGATAGATGAGTAGGTAAATTAGGACAAATAGATAAAGAGCAAAAAAATTGACTAACTTTTCTTCCATGAAAAGGAGCTTTTTCCTAGAAAAATAACACTATGGTATGGATTTTTTTATTTGAGTCATTTAACAAATTCTGTTCAGCAAGAAGCATCTGATGGATTTATAAAGATTTTGATGACTTTTAGGAGAAAAAACATAACAGTGGATCATTTATTAATGTAATCATTAATCTGTTCCAAGGTGTAACAATAATTATTTCCTCCCAAAAATGCATACTGTTCCACTTGCATATTTAATCTCATCTGGCTACACTTGTTTCAGACAATGTGGTGAGTTGTCAGTGCTGTATTAGGAAAATGAGAATAAAGAATGTTCAAGTCACTAACAAAAAAAAAAAGAAGCATCTGATGTATTTAAGATAAGTTGGGCACTGAATTCACAAAGGCAAAAACCAAAGTTGTTCCTGCCCTCAAGAAGCTTGTAGTGCAATCTATTAGAGAATATGATGTTTAGAGGGGCAAGAAAAAAATGGATGTCTGTTTCTTTATCTATCAAATAAGAAATGGAACATAATGAGTTTGGGGAAACACAAATTAGTCAGACCGATTGGTACATAGAATGCATGAGAAGGGTAATATGAACTGAATCTCTAAATGAAGGTTGGAGCCAGTCTAGGAAGTGCTTGTATATGTTACAGGGAGTTGTTTGAATTTTATGTTAGAGACAATGGGGAGTCGATGGAGGTTTTCAGGCAGAGGAGTGACAAGGTCAGACCCTTCTCATGTAATACTATTTGGAAAATCTGTCTGAAAACAAAAGTTAGAAGGCAAAGAGACATTTCACTCTTGAGTTGGTTCAGAGCTGTCTAAGGGAAAAAGACAAGTGACCAAAATTGAAAACATGTACACACACACACACACACACACACACACACACACACACACCCCTCTAATACATGATCTCAGGTTTCACAGAACTAGCAAGTTCAATAAACTAGTAGAGTAACTTAGACTAACTAGACAATGTGGATATAGACCATGTGAATTTGGTGTCATTATTCTTGAGAAATATGAAAATCATTTTGAAAATTTTAAAGTTCCACATAATGTGAGTTTTTATTGTTTGTTCATAAAAGGGGAAAAAGAGAAAAAATAACAGATTTCATTTGGACATATCTTAGAAAGCATGTCAACAGATTTCTCTATGGATAAAGTATATATTCTGAGACTTCCCAAAAGATTTAAATTCCAGGACTCCTAATTTATAACACAACAGGTGATCATAGGAAAGTAGAATGACTCTTTTTGGAAACTTGAACTCAGCTTAATTCAACAAACATTTATTTAAGTAATAACAATTGTAGCTGGCATTTAGGTAGTATGTATCATGTTCCAGGCATTGCTACACACCACAAATATTATTTCATTTGATCCTCACAAATAATCTTGGGAGATAGATACTCTTATTTTTCCATTTTTATACTTGAGGAAAATGAGGCAAACAGAGGTTAAATGACTTGCACAGCTAGTAAGTATCTGAGACTTGTTCTGAATTCAGTTCTTCCCGTTTTAAGTGTTCTTCCCACTGTTCTATCCACTTGCACTATCAAGTATCTAATATGTTTGAGGAATGATATGAGGTGCTTGGGCCACATAGACAAAATTGGGCTTCTTCTAGATAAGCTTATGTTCTTTTTCTTAGAATTCGATTTATTTATTTTTTTCAATTACATATAGAAACAACATTTTTTGGTTATACATGTATATTCATTTTTTTACATATTTCCTTATGAATCATCTTGGGAGTGAAAAATCCGAATAAAAGGGGAAACCACAAGAGGCAAAAAAAAAAAACCAGAAGAAAAAGAAAAAAAGTGAACTAGCATGTGCTGATTTATACTCAGTCTTCATAGTTCTCTCTCTGCATTTGGATGGCATTTTCCATCCAAAGTTTATTGGTATTACCTTGGATCACTGAACCACTGAGAAGTAAGTTCATCATAATTGATCATTGCACAATTTTGCTGCTGCTGTGTACAGTTTTCCTGGTTCTTCTGCTTGTTTTGCTCAGCACTAATTCATGTAAACTTTCCCAGGTCTTTCTAAAATCAGCCTGTTCATCATTTTTATAAAACAATAATATTCCATTACTTTCATATACCATAACTTATTCAGCCATTCCCAATTGATGGGCATCTAATCATTTTCCAATTCTTTGCCACTACAAAAAGAGCTGCTACAAATAGTTTTGCACATACAGGTCCTTTTCCCTCTTTTTTGAGTCTTTGAGAAACGGACCCAGTAGTAGAACTGCTAAATCAAAGAGTAGACACAGTTTTATAACCTTTTGGGAATAGTCCCAAATTGTTCTTCAGAATGGTTGGATCAGTTCACAACGTCACCAACATTAGTGTCCCAGTTTTCCCACATCCCCTCCAACATTTATCATTATCTTTTTCTGTCATCTTAGCCAATCTGAGAGGCATGAGGTGGTACCTCAGAGTTGTTTTAATTTGCATTTCTTCAAATCAATAGTGATTTATAACATTTTTTCACATGACTATAGATGGCTTTAATTTTTTTGTCTGAAAATGGTCTGTTCATATCTTTTGACCATTCATTAATTAGGGGATGACTTGTATCCCTATACATTTGACTCAGTTCTTTATATATTTTAGAAATAAGGCCTTTATCAGAAACACTGTAACTATAAAAATATTCTCCCCAGCTTTCTGCTTCTCTTCTAATCTTGGCTGCATTTGTTTTGTTTGTGCAAATCTTTTTTTTAATTTAATGTAATCAAAGTCCATTTTGCATTTCATAATGTTTTCTAGTTCTTCTTTGGCCATAAATTCCTCTCTTCTCCAATTGGCTTATGTTCTAAGGATATATATGTGAGGACAGGGAAGGAGAGTGAGGGTTAGGATTACCATCTAACCACAATTTGTAGATGGAAAGGAAAGTGCCAAGTATATGAACAAATCAATGTCAAGGAAAGAGCAGTCACTAATACTGGAGGGAGTTAGAGAAGTGAAGGTCAAGAAAGGCCTCCTATATAAGGTGGTAACTGAGCTATGAATTGTGGGAAGCTAGGGACTTTAGAAAGTTTAGATGGGGAAATAGTGTCTTTCAGGCTTAAGAGATCATCTTTACAAAGGCACAGAGGAGGGAGATGGAATGTCAAGTGTTTATAGAATAGCTAATAGATTAACTTAGTTGGAATAGAGAGAATTAGATTGAGAATTACATGAAACATTACTGGGAAAGTGGGTGGGAACCAAAGGACTTTTTAAGTGAAGGAAGTAAGAGTAATAAATGATTTTATTTTGGTAAAGTGCTTTGTGGTCCCTAATTTTAAAAAAAGAATAAACATTATTTTTGTTCCATTATAATGTTTTCTTAATAATAATATTAATATTAGTGCTTACAATTATATTGTAGGAAAGATTTTGGGAAAAAATCTGAATGTTTATTTTAGAATTTGCATCATTTTTAAAGTCTTGCATGTAAAAGACCTAGAAATGCATCCAAAATAAGAAACTCCACTCAACTGATTACTCAGCTGGCAAGATGGAAATTTCAAGTTGCATAGACAGCTAATTGTGGCCTGCCTATAGAATGACAGGTCTATAATTTTTAGTTTTGTGTGCATTGAAAGCCAGTCACCTTGACACTCAGTAGTCCATTATTTACCGGCCACCAACCATATGATGATGTTTAAGGAGTGACAGGCACTTTCCATTATGGGATGATGAAACATCCCATGCTTTATTTGGATAAATCAGTCTCCAGAAAAAAAGAGAAAGCCAGGTGTCCAGCCTGTCCCTACAGGCGGTGATGACATGGGGCCACCTTTAATTCAAGAGATTGGTTTTATACCAAAATCCCAGAAGTTAAAAAAAAAAAAAAGAAGAAGAAAAAGAAAAAGAAACAAAAAAAAATTACATTTGTTTCCTTGGTCCAGTCCTCTAAATTGTTTTTTATATGCAATATTGAACACCACCTCCATTATTCCCCCAGATATTAATAGTTTTCTTCTTATCTTTTATTCATTTTAAACATATTTTAGATATCTATACATGTGTAGTAGAAAGAATACTGGATTTAGAATAAGAAATTGATTTCAAAGCCTGGCTCTGGTACCTGTTTGACTTTGAAAATCACGACTTTTCGGGTTTCATTTCATCAAATATAAAATAAATATATTAATAAATAATACTTATTTATTAATAAATTATTATTAATTATAGGTTTGATTATTATGATTAATGTTAATATGATTATAATATCAATTAACATCAAACATAATAATTTATTAATAAATAAAATTATTTAATAAAATATAAAATATGAAATGAGAAAGTTCAATTAAATTGCTATGAAGATGCTTCTTAATTGATCAAGAAATGCACCTAATAGTTAAAAAATCTTTTCTTTTATATTTTAAAATGCTTTTCCAATCACATTATGTTGAAAGGATCAGAAAGGTCATATTCTATACAAATTATGCATTCTACATAATAACATTTTCCCCTTAAAACTAAAATTTTTAAACTTACAAGAGTGTGGTGGAAAGAATTCTAGCCTAGAAATCAGGAGCTTTGGTAGGTAATAACAGCCTCTTTAACTATGTAGCAATAGAAGGCTTTCACTAGGTAAATTTATCTCCTTAGACCTTGGTTTTCCTTGCTGTTAAATGGATGATCAGGAGGAAGTTCCCCAATATTTTTGAGTAAAATTGTGGGAAGATATTACCAAAAGTCTCACAGTAGGCAAGCTTGAATGATTTGTTTTGTTTATGGGAACTTCTATATCAGTGAAGGCAAAAATTTCCTAATTTATCAGTAAAGAGCCAGGACTAGATATCCTAGGGCATTTTTCTGCTTTTATACTCTATGGGCTATAACAATATAAATATAAAATATTTACATGTTTGGTAAATATGTAAATATAAAGATCAGTCAAATGTCCCTGGCTACAAATAACTCAATTTAAGAAAATCCAAGTAAATTTATGAACCTTGAAACTTAGTCTAATTTGGTTTGTACATGTTTAACTCAATAATTCCAGCATTCAAAATTCATAAGATTCTAAAGGATATTAGCAGAAGAAGCATAGTATAGTGGACCAAGTGACCTGAGTTTGAATCCTACTACCCAACACAAAGTACTTGCATCATCTGACTGCCTAACCTAGGGAGGTCAGCACGGATTGTTTCCTCAACTGGAAAATAAGAATAATGATACTGTCACATAGTAAATGTTTAATAATGTTTATTGATTGATAACATACCTCATAAACACAATATAAGTGTTGTGAGAAGGAGCCTTAAAGTTCTGTGTGAATGTCAACCTCGCAGTGGATCATGGGTATTGCACTAGCTTTGGAATGCCCAAAACTTGCTTTCCAGTCTTGCCTCTGAGACTTATTAGATGTGTGTCTGAGGATAATTCACTAAGTTTTGCTGAGAATTAGCCATCCACCTAAGATTTTTCTAATAAATTAAAGATGTCCTGATTCACAACAGGGCTCCACTGAGGACATCACAGATCTCTGATGCAATGAGGGGCATTGTACTTATTCTCAAACTACCTCAAGGCCAACTGAAATTTTACCTATCCAAGAAATAGTTCTCTTTTGCATGTTTGGCTTCAGTCACTTTGTAACTTTGCCCATATATACCTACCCTTTTTCTTGTGTGTCCCTGGCTCAGTACATTACACACACCTTAGCCAATTAGAGAGAGGCCATCTATCGAGCAATTCCAGGATTCTCATCTCATTCTTCCATGCTACAATAATGTTAACAAACCGTATACTCCACAGGAGACCTTGTACTGAGGGAATTGTATTTCGTCTAATTTTCTTACAATTAATGAACAAGTTCTATCCTCCTTAATGGTATTATCTTGGGCCCACATTTTTGGTGTGAATTATTTATCCCACTAATTTAATGGCAAACAGTCACCAAGGCATACTTACTTAACGGCGATTAATTTCACATAGATATTGGTTATAGGTTAATTATTTAGGTTCCACAACCAGCTTTGCATGTAATGAAGTCTCCATGCCTGGAACCACCTATCATAGACTTTGTTCCTGAAACAAGTTTGAGGTCTAGCTTTTCTTCATCTTGTTCCCTGGCTGCCTTCATACCCAACCCACTGGTATTCTGGCCATTGTCCCCATATCCCTTTTTACCAGAATCTTAGATTTCTGGATACTCCTGGTCCTGATAAGTGAGACTTTTACTTCTCTTGCTCAGACTTAAGCTTCCCTACTACTTCACAACGTATTGTCATATGCATTAATGTTCACCATTCCATTTCTCCTTTCTATGTTATCTTTCCCCATTATAATATGACCTCCTTGAGGTTATCTTATTTGCCTTTATTTATATCCACAACACTTGGGACAGTGCCCAGTATATAGTAAGCATTTAATAAATAATCATTCCATCATTTATCCATGTATGAAACCTATTGAGGTAGATTGAAATTTTGGGAGGGATGGAATTGGAAATTCTTGGAGGATAATATTTTGATTTTCTCTTTCTGTCTCCATCCCGTGTATTCTGGGCCATTACTAGTCATCTTTACTTTTGTCCTGCCACTGGTCTTTGATGACTCTGAAAAAAAATAATGAGAGAGAGATAGACAGAGACAGAGAGAATGACACAGAGAGAACATTGTATAGAGCTTTCCTTTGTTTAAATACAATTCACATTCAAGTCAAGACATCACTCTTATGACGACATTGGCCCTCTTCAGAAAGTAATGACAAAGGACAGTGCCTTGGACATTTTTGCTTTTGATCTGTGTTCTCAGTGTAGGGAACTCCTGATATGGAAAATATCTCTATGGAAGCAGAACAACCACTTCTCAGAAACAAAAAGCAATAAGTCCATAGTCAATCTCATTGAATGTAAGATCCAGTCCAGGAAGTGGAAGGATAGAGGCAGAAATAGAGAAATTTAGAAGGAGAATAGGTCTGGGGGAAGGACCGAATATTGAATTCTGTTTTGAATATGTTTAGCAACATCTAGTTTGAAGTGTCTAATAGACCATAAATGATATGGGATTGGCAGTCAGGATGGGATACATAGATCTTAGAGTTATCTGTTCAATAAACTGACAGAGACTGATTAGGACATATAATGAGAAAATTTAGTAAGAGAATAATAAAGAAAGCTCAGAACAGATCTCTGGGCTCTACCCACAAATAAGGTATATGATAAAATGATGAACCAGCATGCGGGGCTAACGAGATGTGGTCAGACAAGTAGGAGTGGAACCAAGGGAGAGAAGTGTCATGAACAACCAGAGAGGAGACACTGCTAGGGAAAAGGATAGACAAGTATCAAAAGCTGTGAGGATGTGATCACAAGCTCTGGAATCTCCCACAAACTCCAAAAAGTCAAAAGTTGGTCTAGCTGCAGTCTGTATATCTGTTGTCTAAAGATAATCCCAGCTCAGAGTAGGGAGACTATTAGATTCCCCAGTTTTAGACACACTTAGCTAGTATGTGTCATAGGTGAGAACTAAGCCCAGGTTTTCCTGATTGCAAGAGCATTTTTTCTCTCATGCTGACAGTAATAGAACTAAACATTTAGAGAGGAGGGAGGACAGTGGATTATTCTATGATGAGTCAAAAGACTTTACACTCTCCCAGTGTACATCTCTCTTCATCTCTGTTTGCCCCATTTGATCATCATGTTCATATTCATTCCCCTCTCTTCAGATGTTAAGTGGTCCATTAGATTAGCCAGCTAACATTTCACCTCTGTAAATCTGGGTTCAGCTGAGCCATGTGGGAAACTAAAACTGTGCAACAGCTTGATACCAAGAGAAATCTTCCAACTCTCATATCTATTTCATTCTCCTCTGATATATGATCTATTGGGTATCCCTTTAATTCTCCCACCTAAAAGAGGCCCCTCTTCTTTTTTTACTCTTTCTTTTCCACAGCTTATTTTCCTGTCTCCCTTTATCTCTTAACTTCCCCTTTCCTTCCTCCCTGTCCCTACTTCAACACCATCATTAAAAGAAAGAAATACAATCTCTGCCTTATTCTACCTTTCCTTCATTGAGTTCCCAACTTTATTTTTTGCCCCAGGGCAAACTCACTTTCTAAAGCAACTAAATCCAGTTAATATGATCCTCAGACCTCAAGATGTTTTATAGGAATCTCTTAAAATTAAATGGCAAGATGGAAAAAGTAACTTAGTCCCCAGAGGAAAAAAAAAAGGAAATATATCTTCCTCTTTCCTGCAGAGAGGTGGAGAACTCCTATAGCAGTGTGTTGTATACATAGTCAGTCATAGTTCCTATATCAGCATTTTTATGTTTCCTTTGTTACTGGAATATTCATATTAGAAGGGGAATAGGGGTAGGGAGAGGTTTCCAGAAAAGTTTATAACATTCAAACAGAAATAATCAACAAAACTATTTTTCTTAAAAAAAAATATATATATATGTTTTGACATTAAGAATGTTAATTAAATTATTTTGCCTTTTTATATTTACAATTTTAAGCTCTTTTCCTGCTAAAATATAATTTTAAAAACAATTACATTTTTTGCTGCCTTTCCTAATGTTTTCATGGAGGATTGCTAAATTAAAAAGAAATTGAGATATTAGCATTCCTATTCAGTTTCCTGGTTGGAATCTTCATGGGGAAAAAAGATCCATTTGTCATTCTGATCTCTTTTTTGTATATTCTAAATCACTGTCCCTTAATTAAATCTTTATTTCCCAGGTGTTTCACTATGTTTGGACTCTGATAAATACTGCTTAGAAACTAATTCAATGAAGCACTGGAACTAGAAGTCATTGATGATCCTGAGTTCTTCTCAGGCCTCTTCCTAATTTTATTGTTGTTTTATGAATTTCGTTCCTTTTTTACCCTTCCTTCCTTCTTTCCTTCTCTCCCTCCCTTTCTTCTTCCTTTTCTTCTTTTCTTCCTTCCTTCATTCTTTCCTTCCTTCCTTTATTATCTCCCTCCCTCCCTTCCTTTTCTCCCTCCCTTCCTTCTTCCTTTTCATCCTTCCTTCCTTCCTTCCTTCCTTCTTCTCTCCCTCCCTCCCTTTCTTTCTTTTTTGTTTTTGCTTTTCTTTCTTTCTTTCTTTCTTTTTCTTTCTTTCTTTCTTTCTTTCTTTCTTTCTTTCTTTCTTT
>JAJPUD010000819.1:170563-187105 GCA_023553655.1 Myrmecobius fasciatus
CTTTCTTTCTTTCTTTCTTTCTTTCTTTCTTTCTTTCTTTCTTTCTTCCTTTCTTTCTTTCTTTCTCATCTGATAATTGTCCCTGGGTGTCTGTGGAATTCAGAAGCCTTAAGTAGACACTCTCCATTCCAAGAGTTTTCTCAATGTCATAAATTTAATTTCTTGATTCTATTTTGAAGCAAAACCTGTATTTCATGGTACTTTTTTCCCCTGGAGAAAACTGTAGACTTCTTGCATCTGTTCCTCATATTCTGCCATAAATAATGAAGAGATGTGTATGTGTATGTATATACCTATTTTAAAGGCCTATCCTTTTCAAAAAAAAAATACTCCCAACTGTTGTCCTGGTTTACATCCTTAGAATCAAAGGATGTCAAAATGATAGAAGACCTTGGAGATTATCCAGTCTAATGTTCTCATTTTCCAGATTATAAAATTGAGATCCCAAGCAGTTAAGGGACTTGGCCAAGGCCATGTAGTTAGCTTATGGATAAGCATGTGCTGGAATTGGGAGTTCCTACCTCAGAATTGACCAGACTGCTCCCAAAGAATCATGTTTCTTTTGTAGTTGCATGTGGAATTCATCATCTGACATATCAATAATAGGTATAGCTGAGGAGAGGGGAGGAAATTGTGTAAAGGGCATTCATTTCCTAACTTCCATCATCAATATTTAGAAAGCACTTTGTCACCCAAAAGGCCATTAACTTGAGGGAAACTTTAGTGATTTGCTATTTGGATGGAGTTTCATGGGAACCCAAGTCAGATTTTTGGCTCAATGTGAGGAAAACTTCCTTAAATTAGTACCGTCCAAAACTGGATAGAGCTGCCTCAAGAGAAAATGAGTTCCATATCCCTGGAGGCTTTTATATGTAAGCTAGATGACCATTTTTCATATATTCTGCAGGAAATTCTTATTCAGCCACAAACTGGAGTAGATAGTCTCTTCTAACTCTTTAAATTCTATGAGGACTCTTTGACCTGGGAAATAGAGATATTGACTTGAATTCACATTAATTATAAAAGAATTACTGGGCCAAATTTCTGTGATAATGAACTCAAAAATAAATTCCATTAGATAGCATCTCAACTGAGTGTGGCAGTTCAATTAAGTTATTTTTTTTAATTGTAAGATTAAGTGTGGGAAGTTAGCTTAGAAAACATCTAAGAGTCTGACTTCCTCTTTTTTACAGATGAGGAAATTGAGGGATAGAGCAGGAACATGACTTGTTTAATAATTACAGCTGACTTTATTATTGTTGATGTTCAGTCATTTCTGGTTCTTCAGGACCTCATTTGGGATTTTCTTCAAAGAAATACTAAAGTAGTTTCTTTCTCTGGTTCATTTTACAGATAAGGAAACTGAGACAAAGTGAAGTGATTTGCTCAGGGTCATACAGCTAGTAGCTGTCTGAGGCTGGATTTGAACTCCTTACAGATTAGCATTCCTGATTCCAAGGTCCAGTGCTCTATCTATCAAGCCATGTAGCTGCCCAACTGATGTTGTAAAGAACTTTAAAGTTTTCAAAGAAATGTATATATACATACATATATAAATACATATACATATGTGTGTATATATTAAAATATGTGTATATATATATACACACACATATATATATATATATATATGTTTATGTATGTTTCAACCACACAGTAATACTGTGAGATATTGTGTAAAGAATTGTTATTATCCCTGTATCACAGGTGAAAAAGGAGAGGGCCAGATAGTTTTAATAACTTGTCACCTCTACATTTGGTTCATATCAGAGGTGAGATCTGAACCCAGCTCTTTCTCTGTTCAGTTCTAGAATTCTACCCATTACTCCTTGTAGCTATAGGGTAGTTTTGTTACCCTGTGAGTTTGAGAAGTCACAGGGTGGTAAGTGGCAGGGCTAAGCTTGAACCCCTTTATGTAGAAATCAATCCAATTCTTCTTTAACTACAAGGCTCAATTGAAGAGCTAATTTTGACATGTGCCCTGTCCTTATTCCTTCTTTCACCCTAGTCTATCCCTCCAAGGGACTTTTTATCTAATTTGTCTGTATATTGGTCATATCTATAAATGTACATGTTACCTTCCCAGGCTAGACTGTAAGTTTATTGAAGGCAGGGATATTTTCTCTTTTTTATTTGTAAACCCCAGCACCTAACATAGTGACTGATATTTATAAGCTACTTAATAAATGGTTACCAATTAAGCCAGTATAATGCTGGTGGTTCTGATTGAAGCTTTATTTTTTCAAGTAAGTCATTTTGAAAGAGTAATGATGTGTAAGAAAATTTTACTCTCCACAATCATAAAGGCATATTGAACAATATATTTTATAAATTATCTGCTTGAGAAAAAGAGAATGCATGAGACAGAGAAAGGAAAAAAGGAAGGAAGAAAAAAAGAAGGAAAGGAAGGAAGGAACGAAGGAACGAGTGAACGAAGCAAAGAGAGAGAGGAGGAATGAAGGACAAGAAATGGAATGAAAAAAAGATGAAAATAAGGATAGGAAGAAAAAAGGGTAGGAGGGAAGTAGATGGAGATGACCAAAAGTAAGATTATGTAGGATTAGAGGGCACTTTCTAAAATTTGAGTAAATGTCCTTTAATCTACAAGGAAAAGGGCTGTCTCTTTGATTTCCACCCATAGTACTTGGGGAAAAGTAGACCAAGGTAGCACTGAATCACGGGTAGCACTGATGCAGAATGTGCATTAAAAAAAAAAAGAACAAAAAACCAAACAAACTTGGAAAAATCATCCTACCTGAGGAATTCATCAACTCTGAATTAGTGCTTAAAAAAATCAAAAAAAATTAGTGCTTAGGTGTCCACTAATTGCCAAACATCATGGTGATACATAGGCAACAGTGAAATAATTCCTGTCTTCAAAGAGCTCAACTTCTATTGGAAGAGACTACATATACACACATCAATATATACAAGATGAAAGTAATATGAAATAATTTTAAGACTGGAAGTCATCAGGGGGGTGGGGATTAGGATAAGTTTCCTAAAGGAGGTAGAGTTTGAGTTGAGCTTAGAGAAAACTGGAGAGGGAATGGAGAAGGAGGAAAAGAATGAGGGGGAGAGAAGAAGTTGGAGGAAGAGGAGGAAAATGAGGAGGAGGAGAAGAAAAAGTAGGAGGAGAAGGAGAAAAAGTAGGAGGAGGAAGAAGAGGAGGAGGAAGAGGAAGAGGAGGAAGAGGAGGAGGAAAAAGGGGGAGAGGAGGAAGAGGAGGAAGAGAGGAGGAGGAGGAGGAGAAGAAGAAGGAGGAATCATAGAAAGTCCCAGACATATCATTGAGGGTGGTGATAGGGACAGTTTGTGAAAAAACATATAGACAGAGAAAATGAAATATCATATTTAAGGAATAGCAATTAAGTGACTTTGGCTAATCAGATGCAGAATATTTGAAGGAAAGCAATATAGAATAAAATTGGAAAGAAAGATTGGACCCAGATTGTGAAGGATTTTAAATGCCAAACAAAAAATATTTGATTCTAGAAGTAATTGGAGTCCCTGAAGTTTATTGAATAGGAGAATGATATGGTCAGGCATGTGCTTTAGAAATGTCATTTTGGTAGCCATGTGGAGTAGGGAAAGACTAAATAGGAAGACTAATCCAGAGGCTTCTGCAAAAGCTAGATAGACATCATATTTATGTATAGAACCAAGGACTGGCATTCAGGACACCAATTTGGCTCTTTCCTTTCTCCTCAGGAATAAGGTCCCCTTAGGGAAGGGGCAATGGCAATGGCCGGGATACGCTCATATTCCTAGGTCTTGATCTTTACAAATCTTCCTTAAATGTAGGTTTTTGTATTGTTCCATTAACCTGAGATTTCTTTTTTTAAAAATTTATTGATATTTTTGTTTCTTTTTAAATCATCAATTTCTCTTTGCAAGGTTGGAGACAAATAAAGCTTAATTGAAAAAAAAAAACTTTTAATTTTTTAAAAGCTAGAAATCCAATCCTTTTATAGTAAATGTTTCTTCAATGAATCTGTGATCTTCTCAGTGTTGACTTCACCTCTAATAGCACAGGTCACATCTCATCCAATCCTCCTTATCTGTCCTGAGGTATTCTTGTCCATTTCCTTTCATTATTCTTCAATAGGAGATTCACCTAATTCAAGAGAGAACTTCCTCTAAGTCTTAATTTTAGATGGAATCTTGAGCAGCACTCAGGTTGTCCAACAATTATCTTTCATCTTGATAATTACAACACTAATATAAAGGATGTGTCAAAAGTCAGACTGAAACTAAGATTATGTGAATCTTTAGTTGGTTATGTAAATATGTATGTGTATATATATATGTGTGTGTGTGTATATATACACACATATGTATAGATATATATTACATTATGTAATATATGATGAATCTTTAGATGGTCAAGTAAATATATATATGTATATATGCATATATATATATTAATGTATGTGTATATGTGTGAATCTTTAGTTAAATAAATTGTATATATTATATATTATGAATATTTAGTTGTTTAATTAAATGTTTATAATTTATAAATAGATAAATGTTTGACTATTTGTTTATATATGTGTGTATATAATCAGCAAAGTTTCATAATTTTCTCCAGTTCTGTTCAGCAGCATATGAATAAGAATAAAAGAAGTAAAAGGCAGGAGTAATCCAGGGGTGGGGGCTTAACTAGGTTTAACAAGATTTAATGACTCTTATCTTTCACCCTGGATTCTCTTGCTCCCTTATATTATCACAAATCATACCTAGTTAAGTCCCCACCCTGAATTTCTCTGCCATCTTACTATTTGCTGAACAGAACTGGAGGGAATCATGAAACTTTGCTGATTAGACCCAATACAAATTTATATTATCTAATCTCAAGTAGAAATTTATTGCAGCAAGGAAAATATATTTCTCCTTAGTTGATTCAATACAATCTCTGTAAACTCTTCCAAAATCTTCCATCTCTCCTCAAGTTTCCCACACCACCTGCCACTCACTTCTCAGCTAAGGAGGTCATGTAATACTTCTGTAAGAAAAATTGAAACCATTCACCAAAAGCCCTCTGTTTTCCCCTTCTTATCTCGTAGCACTCATATATATTCCTCTACTATCGTAGCACTCATATATATTCCTCTACTATGTCTTTCATCACTCTCATCTTAGATAAAGTGGTCCTTCTTCTTGCCAAGGCAAACATCTCTCTCTACATGTATCATTGAATCCATCCCTTTCCAACAAATCCAGAAAGTTGTTCTCACTATCATTTTCATTCTCTCTCTTATCTTCAATCTTTCCCTATCTATTGGTTCCCTCCCTTCTACCTATAAACATAGCAATGTCTCTTCCTTCCTTCAAGAAAAAAAATAAAGGAAACAAAAAACATCATACCATTAACTATTTCCTATCCCCAAGAGATATCATCCATATCTTTCTTCTCCTTGAAGGTAAATTCCTGGAGGAAGACATCCACAACTGGCAACTCTTCTTCTATTCCATTCTAAATCTTCTGTAATTTGACTTCCAAATATCATTCAGTTGAAATGTCTTTGTTCAAAATTGTGATCAACCCCTTCATTGATAAGTCTAATGACCTTTTCTCAATCTGGATCCTCCTCTTCCTCTCTGTAGCATTTGACACAGTCTACCATCTATTGACATCTGGATATTCTCTTCTAAGTTTTGGTGAAATTCTTCTTTTTCTCTTGGTTCTTCTTCTACCTATCCAAAATGGGGTCATGAAGATTCAGACACTACTGAATATGATTGAACAATTAAAACTCTTCATAACCTTGCCCCAAGTTATTTTTTCAGTGTTTTTACCTCTCACTCTCTTGCACAACCTCTATGATACAGCTCTAACTCCAGCACAATCTTCCATTTCAACACCTTTTTTGAAACTTTTGTTGAAACTTCCATTTCAACATTTAGGACAACTGATTGCCCTAAATGTCTGGAATGCCCTCCCCCTGTACCTCCTCTTAATTTCTCTGGCTGCCTTTGAAGATAAGCTCAAATTTCCCTTTTTCCAAGAGATTGTTCCCAAGCTCCCTATCTCTCCCAGCTGTTAATGCCTTCTTAAGTTAGATTTTATTCCATATACTCTGCATGCATTTTGTAGCTATCTAGTTACATATATGTTGTCTCCACCTAAATGTATAATCGGTAAGGGCATGGACTGACAGTGCTTGCCACATAGTAAACACTTAGTATTTATTAACTAAATGAGTGATGACATTAAAAATCATATTTAATTTTAATTTAATAAGAGTAGGGCAGCTAGGAGACACAGTGGATAGAGTGCCAAGTCAGGAATCAGGAAGACTCAGCTTTCTAAACTCAAATCTGACAACATATTACCTGGATGACTCCAGGTCAGCCATTTTACCCTGTTTGCCTCAGTTTCCTCATGAGTAAAATGGGCTGGAAGAGGAAATGACAAACCATTCCAATATTTTGTTAGGACAACTCCAAACGAGGCTTGAAGAGTTGGACATGAGTGATACAAACAAAATATGAGGTGGAAGGAAAATTTGTGGATGATATATCACTTGGCAATAGAAAAGGTACTTGGTTCTGAGTTCAAATCTAGATCGCTGCTTTCAGCCTCAAGTGTGATCTCAGGTAAGTCATTTTATGTCTCCAAATTTGATTTTAATCTGTAAAATGAGGGAATTAGATGAGTTGTCCACTCCTATACAAATGTAATCTGAGTTATATAGATAATGTTATAAATATCAAAGCAGTACCTTCTCTTTCCTTGATCACTACAATTCTATTCTCAAAAGAAATGGAAAATTAAAACTGTGTATTTCAGCATTTGATCAGGAGAGTGCTGGGCATATGTGATCTATAAGGACTATATCTTGACCTCATTCTCATGGTAATTATTTTAATAGAAATTAAATTTTTGGAGCTGCTGTGCAAATAACATATGTATGCTGTAGGCCACCATTTTTATGCAATGCAAAGCTCATAAAAGACTGGATAACTCAAAAGCACTTGCCAAAAAAACTGTGCCTACCCAATATCATGTAGCTCAGTCATTCAGAAGTAACAAGATAAACAGATCATAGTAAGAAAAATAGGCTTTACAGCTGTACACTAGACAAACATGAATGAAGGCAGTTAAAAATATCCCTATAGAACTGAAGCATTTTTAGAATCAAAAGTGCACAACCCCCTAGTATAAAACAAATCCAAGAGGAAGAAAAACAAAAATATACTCCTGCACAAAGTCTGACCTTTAGCTTCCAACCAGTTATTACAGTGTTCTTCAATTTTGTTCTTAATGTTTCTAGAAGGCCAGGTCTATGTTTAAAGAGCAAAGCTATCAATAAAGTGTGTTGAGTATCCGAAACCTTCCTCTATTCTATCCAAAGAAGAAAAGGTCCGAATTTTAATTCTGACTTTACCATTTATTATTATTAGCTAATGTTCTAAACTCATGTGTGTAGACTAATTCTAATTCTAATTCTAATCTATCTAATTCTATCTATCTAATCTAATCTAATCTAATCTAATTCTAATTCTATCACCTAAGGAGGAAATAATGGAGAGGAACTGAGATAAGTTTTAACTCACCTCTTCTTTAAAATGTTTCCCAATCAGAACTGTCCCACCTTTACTTGGAAGGTCCAACAAAATACTGTCAGACCAACCAGAAGGAAGACATAACTAGGTTTAAAAGACTCTTTCAGCCCTCATTAGGATCTTTGGTTTACTGAGAGAGGCTATGACCCAATTTATTGATTATTGTTACCCTAACTAATAAATTGATCATACTTGGACCATTGTCTCTCAGTTTACTTTAATTTTCAAATGTAACAAGATTAAAAGATATTCCCTTTTTAAAATCATTTTATTATTTCTTGTCATCAATTTTGCATATTTTTCATTCTGCTGCTTTGTTGCTATTATTACTTCAAATTATCCTTTTGTTTTCTCTTTTGGATTTCCTTAAGGAACCATTATATCATTCATAGATGAAAGCATTTTTGCCTCTCCTAAAAATAATCTTAGTCATGTTAATCAATATGGATCTCAGTTTGCTCATCTGAAAAATAATGGAGGTAGAACAGAGAGCCTGTAAAGTCTCTTCCGTTTGTGATCTGTGATCCTTAAGAGTTGATTTAGGATGAAAATCTTGATCAGATTTGAAGATAGAAGTTCTAATTCACTATTACAGACAAGAAAATAAGGATCTTTTTACTTTCTTGGTTTTGTTGCTGCTGTTGTTTTGACTTTTTTGTTTGTTTTTCTCAAAAAGAAAAATTAGTATCATGAAAAGTAAGAAAGAGATATCACGATAACTGAGTCTATCTTCAAGAAGAAGCTGTGGTGCCTTCTTGAAATCACATATTGTTTCGAGACAAAATCTTGACCAATCTGTATTTTAGGGAAGAACAAATTATTTCACAAAATAACCACAATAATAATTTGTTTATTTATTGAGGTATCAAATTGGGGATGAGTGAGTAGAGTGTTGGACCTGGAGTAAGACCTTTGCAAAATAGGAGTAAAATTAATACCTAATTTTCTGAGTTGTTATGATGATAAAATGAGGTAATATTTATCAAGTGCTCTGCAAACCAAGATTGAAAAAAAAAGATTTGAAAATTGACTGTCAAATATAGTGGTATCCAGAATAGTAAAAGGGAAGTTCAGAAGAAGGGTGGATTTGAGGGAAAATGTAATGAGATCCTCAATTTATATTGTAAATCATCCTTGCAAGCTTATCCTGAACGGCTAAATCTGTGCCTCCTGATGTGAAAGGCAGGGCTCTTACTCCCTATTTTCCTATGATTAGAGGCCACCTTTTAAAGCATTCTTTATGTAGCCACGTGGTGATTTGGAGAACAAAAGTTGAATATGTCCTTTTCAGGAATCAGTCAATCAGAGAATAGGAACATGGGTACCATTTTATCCTCTGAGTAATAGTTAAGGTTTAGATAATTTAAACTCAATATGTCCAAAATGATCATTCTTGTATTTTCCCCTAAACTCTCCCCTCCTCCTCTCTTCCCTTTTTACTATAGGAGCATGACCATCCTCCCAGGCTCACAACCTAAAAGTCATCCTGTATTTTTCAATATTTCTCCTCATACTCCCCACATCCAAGCTGTTGGCAAAGCCTGTCTATTTTACCTTTTTAACATCTCTTGAAAGTGCCCCCTTCTCTCCTTGGATATTATCCCCACCCTGGTACAGACCACTTATCAATTCACACCTGGTCTATTGCAATCGATGCAGGTGGGGGCTACCTGCCTTAAGTCTCTTTCCATTCCAATCCATCCTCCATTCAGTCACTAAAGTTATTTTCCTAAAGTACAAGTCTGATAATGTCACCTCCTCCCCCAACACACACACACACACACACACACACACACACACACACACACACACCAACTTCAGAGATTCCCCTTTGTCTCCAGGATCAAATACAAAATGCTTTCTTTGGTATTCTAAGACTCTCATAACTTAATCCCCTGCTATCTTTCCAATTTTCTTCTACCTTATGCTCAACATGTACTCTTCAGTCCAGTGATACTGGTCTGATAATTCCATCTTTCAGTTCTGGACATCCCTCCCCTCCCTCTCTAGTTGTTCTCTTTCCTTTGTTCTCAGTACTAACTTCCTGACTTAGTTTAAGTCTGAGCTAAAATCTTATCTACAAAAAGCCTTTTCTACTCCTCTTTATTCTAGTGTCTTCCTTCTGTTATTGTCTACTATTTATCCTGGATATAGTCTTCCCTGTTAGGATATAAGCTTCTTGAGAGTAGAGGCTGGCTGTCTTTTGCCTTGTTTTTTATTGCCAGTAATTAACACAGTGCCTGACATACTTGATAAATGCTGATTGCTTGTTTGATTTCTAACCACATTTACTTTTATCCTCCAATAACGCTACAGTCTACCTCCTTTCTTTATCTTGACATTTCCTGTTTGGAGAACCCTGGTCTAGACAATAAACATTTTTCATCCACTTGGTTCAACTTGTATATATAGCAGGGCTATACTTTTTTTTGAGTATCTATGTATCTCATTTAGGAGGTTCTGCAATATTCTGGGAATTGATACAATTAACACAATGTCATCCTGAAACTGGAGCATTTATAGGGAATCCTTTCAGGCTTTGGACTCTGCACTCAATATCTTTGGTGAAGTGACGTCTCTTTCTTCCAAAAGTATTTTCATAAGTCGTTATCCTAGCATCTAGTAATACTTTTAGTAATATTTTCAACTTTTTATCGAGAAAAATATTCATCTTTCCATAGTTGCATTAAGTGATGGACCCTGTTTTTCACTAATAACATGAAGCTTTTTGTTAGAATACTTTCCAAATCTGTTTAATCCATTTTGTGTTTTTGAAAGTGTGTGATAATGTTATGTAAATAAAAAGCTTTAATAAAAAAATAAAATAAAAAGTATAGTAAAAAAAAAAGAAAATGTGTGATAATTCCAATATTGCACAGTCATTAATTACTTTAAACAGTGAATTTTTTTTTCAGGATTCCAACAAATCTCCAGGCCTATACAATTACAATTGTCCTTTTAAGAGCTTTAATCTTTGCCTCGAGAAGACCAAGGTATTTGTAAAGATTTTCTTCTTCCATTGGTTCAGTTTGATCTTACACCCAATGATTAATAAGCTGTTCCTATATAATTCCCTCTTTAAATTTGAATTTATTCTTGCTTGTATTTAGAAGATAAGAGGTGTAAGGCAGGGTAGAATCTTAAGGAGCATAACCTGTCTCCCCAAAAGATGCTTTATTTCATATCAACTGAAATTGACAGTATCATGATGATGGTGAGTTTTGAGACCAATTTTCCATGGGGATATCAAACATTTTAGCTTACTCACTTACCTGGGTCTATTTCATATATTTACAGTACAGAAATAAGCCATGAGTGTGGAACTGAGTTGAAAGTTTTGCCATAATAAATAGTAGATAATAAATTGACTTGTGTAACTCTGGGGCTTTTTTGCCCTACCTATTCTTGATCCTTAGTCCATATGGTATATTCTTCCTCTTATTTTTTTTAACAGATTTTAAAATGAAACAAGCAGTGAATGCTTGAAATTAGCTGATTGTGGGAAGAGTCACCTGTATCCTCATCTCTTGTTAGTTAATGCATGATATATTTTGTTAAGAAAGATAGGATTAGGTTTGATATAAAAAGAAAATGAAAAACAGTTTGCACTGTGCACCACTGTGAAGCATTTAAAGAAACCATTTTCTATCTCATCCAGCCCTGCTGCCTTCCATTTTTGCAGAGAAGCTATAGTTTCAATTACTTCTCTCCCTCCCATGATTTTCTGTCATTCATTGCATAATGTGGAACTGATCTGCCTTATTGGGCCAATCCATTTAGCATCCATGGTACCAATTCATGTGGCTGCTTTTGGAAACTTCTTCTGAAAATGCGTGATGATATATGAGAGGGGATCCTGTTTCCATTTCAGAGCATACATAATATACTGTGAATTTTTCCTGACCACTTACCACTTAATTGGTTCCTGAGCTGGAATTGTGTGTGCACACAAAAGACTCCAGTGGAAGACATGACATCTCTCTCTCCCTTTCCCTGCATGCTTCTGAGTGAGAAACAAGAAAGTCTCTGAATGGAGTGAGAAAAAGTCCCTCAGTTTCCATATTTCCATCTCTGAGCTACCATATAACCCAGTGCATGGCCCTATCATTTCTCTTGTTCCTGTTATGTTGATTCATTCTTTATCTTAAGTGATGGAATGACCTTGTAAGCTTCAAAAGGTTGGAAGAGCCAACAAAGGGATTTTGGGTATATCACTTGGGTAATGAAGGCTGATGGCAGTGACAGCTGTCACTTCTAAGATAGGTGAGGAGCCAGCTCAGCCCAAAGGAACAACCTGTATGACCTAACCCAGAAGTGAATCATCGTAGCAGCAGAGACACCATGTTCTGCAAACAAGGCAACAATTGTCCATTGAGACTTTAACAGAGTGGCAGAGAGCAGTATCTCTAATTCTGTTCCTGTTACACATTTTTAATAAATATCCTATTACAAAAGCTAATTGATGTTAATTGCTTATTAGAGATGTCAAAGAGATATCAATTGGATATATAATATTGGGAATATACTAAATGGGCTTTGCAAATGATATTGGGAAATAATCACTGGAGATTAATATTGAGAAATCTAAAAATAGGGCTCAAGCAATAACATCACAGCCTCTAACCTTATAAGCTCACCCTTAATAATCTAGGGGAGTTATAGTCATTTTCTGGGAATCTGACCTGGCAGTGCTAGGAAGGTTTGGAAAATAAGTCAATAGCCTAAACAGGCTACTGTTACATTAACAGTATACAAGTTTTCTGTTTTACATTTGATCCAACCCTTAGCACCATATAGATGAATAGAAACATCCAACATCTTCCTTCTTCAAAGGTTTTCTTTCTCTCTCTCTGATTTCTTTGATTCTCAAGGCTCTGTAGGAAAAATATATGGATGTTAAACTGATTTTACTGATCTTTATACTTATTTGAATTTGTGCATCATCTTTTTAAAAATCAAATTTATTTTATTTGAAGAAATAGAATAAGAGAAAAAAACAGAAAAGTACTACAAAACAAAATGAAACAAAACAAAAGAGAGCATTGTCATCTATCCATCAGGGAGCTTTCAAAATATATAACATCTGTCTATCCTCTTAATCTTTCAAGTTTTCTTTTTAATGCTTATTAGGGGAAATTAGAATTTGTCATTTGTTTCCTATTTAATTTCTGTGTTTCTTTCATTGGTGACATTAATCATTCATTTTCTACTTTGTATGCCAGCTAAATATTGATCTAATTTTCCAAAGACTTTTTGAAAGTCTTTAAAAATATCAAGTAATTTCTGATATAGTGGTGTTACATAATGGCTCATGTTTAGAAGAACTCTTTGTTCTCTGCATTTCTCCTGTGGGTTTTACCATGGCAATAGCCACTGCATATACTACTGTGTGTAGGTCCTGAAATGTTTTCTTTTACATTTTCTGCCAAACATTTTGGGAGAATGTAGTCATTCATTCATGATGTTTATAGCAAATGTCAACTTTTTTGAAGTACTCTGTTTTGATATAGTGGGTCTGCTACTTGGATTCTTGCCATTCAACTCAAAAATTTATTTTCAAAATTCCAGTCTGAGTATGCCCTCCTTTTTCTCAAAATTATCTTGAGACAGCAGTATTCTTGTTGCCATCCACACTGGGCAATGCTTTTTAGAATTTGTGTTAAACAAATAACTCCATTTCATATTGCATATTTTAATAGTTTCCCAATTCCAGTTATTAATTTAGCTAATCTCAGTTTAAAGATGAAGTTATTTTATATGATTGAACTACATTCATGTATACTATATTTACATTTGATTCAGAGATGAGAATATCAGTCACAAAAAGCAGTGTTAAACCCTGGTCTTAAATGGAATAATCTTTCCAATTTTATAAGATATTATATAATAAAAGCAGTTTCCCCTTTAGTCCATTTCATGTATACTCATAGTCTGACCACCTTAGTGATCAGTCTCATCTGCCCAGAAGAATTTTTATCAGGTGGGGCATTGAAATGTCTGGTTTGTCCCAAATTATGTTACCTTCTTCTGTAAACAGAACATGGAGGACCACTCCATTGTCTTCCCTGTTGAGCTGATTATCCAACATTGGTGGTCTGTAAGAACAGAGAATAGGCAGCAGGAATGGATGGAGGGAAGAGGATTGATGGTAATAAGCGCATTAACAACAAAGACACCACAGAAAAACCAGTGGAGACTGACAAGATAAATAAAAACTGAATAAAGAAGATAAATAAACAAATGATCCAAAACAACAATCATCTCCAAGAAAAAGTCCTTTACAACAAGGGCTCATGAGGAAGGTAAAGTTATTTCAATGACTTTTTAAGTCTCTTTAAAATGACAATAGAACAGCTCTAAGAACTTTTGCAATGACACAGAAGAGTAGCAAAGAATTTCATGAAAATTACAAAGAAACAGGAACAAAAATGAAAACTTTTAGCAAGAGACAAAGGACAAAAGACGGAAACACTGCAAAAGAATAGATTCTTTGAAAAAGATAATGGCAATTAAAATGTAAAATCTAGAGGCAGAAGGAAAAAATGGGGGAAAATGAATACAGTAATGATATTAGAAAAATCTGAGAGCTGTATGAAATCAAGAATATAGAACTTGAATATGGGATAACTAAGGATTATAGCACTTCCAGGAGAAAAATCATAAAAAAAAAACTCCTGGAATATCATATCTCAAATAAAATGTACAGGAAATCTGCCTGTAAATATTGAAAGTAGATAGCAAAGTACAAGTTGAGAAAATTTGCAAAATATCAAGAAAAAGAAATCTAAAGTTTATCCTACTAAGAAACATCATAGCCATGGTTCAGAATTTTATCAAACAATAAATTTTATAGAGATTAATGGGAACCTCCTCCAAAACACTTTTTACATTCCAAGGAAAATAAATCAAAATAGAATAGAATTATTCTCATTAAAGAAGCAGCTAGGTAGCTCAGCAGACAATATTGGGCCTGGAGTCAAGAAAATCTCAGTTCAAATTCAGCCTCAGACACTTACTAGCTTGTGATTCTGGGTAAATTACTTAATCTCTGTTTATCCTTAATCCATCAGAGAAGGAAAAGGCAAACCCCTCCAGTATTTTTACCAAGCAAATCCTATGGACAATATGGTTCATGGAGTCACAAAGATTTGGACAAAATTGAACAACTACAATGCTGTTTCTTTGTTAATAAGAAGGAGAAGGGGGAAAAAACTTATTTGACATGCTAAAAAGTAAGAAATATTGATTGGCACCCTAAAATAAAATAATTTTTCAATGCAATGCCTAAATATCAAAGAAAATAGTTGGTGTTCAGAAAGGAAAAATGATTCAAGTTTTCATTTCAAAGAACTCAAACGTGAGCATAATATTTAATATTCGAACTGACGAAAGAGAAAATAAGTAAATACTTTTGGAGAAAAACACAAGACTAAGAAATGAAATGCTTATTTTCATGTGGCTAACTCTAGAAAGGGCCATTAATATGGGCCATTAATTTCTGTTGCTTGATTTTCTTTATTTAGAAAAAAATTTTGTACTAATTGTGTCAGAGATAATGAGAAGTCAAAGTGAGAATCAGTGTGTTAAGTAACAACAAAGGAACAGCTAGGATTTTAAAAGTTTCGGTGACTCCCTCTGGAGTCTCTTTACCAGCAACATCTCTTGCTTGATGGCTGGCAATGATTTTGCAAATCTCACTATATGTAATGCCATTGTGAAAACTAAGTACGTTCTTATTACAAATCTATTTTTTTATTATACAAATGGGAATGGTTTTTACCATTGAAGGATGATACTGCTATAATCCCAATATCTCCATTTTTAATTCCACCCATACTGGATGTACTTCATGTGGGTGGCTCCTTTAATTTAAAAATTTACCTGCCAGCCCTTACTAATCTACCCCGATCTAGCATGTGTCGCCCATAAACCTTCATGGCTATTTTTGGAGGGATGGATTTTGGGAAAGAGTAACAATTATCTTTGTCCCATACTTTGGTCATTTGGGCCTTTTTTATGTTATGGAAACTTTATTATTAGGTTATATGCAGAACTCAACGTACTAGTTCATTTAATTAATGAAAGATCTGGGAGCTGACTTCTCAGAAATCATCTATTTCTTCTCTCAATTTTGTCCTTAAAAATTCAATAATAGTATATTTTTCCAAATACATGTAAAGATAATTTTTAATATTTATTTTTGGAAGATTTTGAGTTCCATTTTTTTCTCCTTCCCTTCTTTACCTCCTCCCTTGCCAAGGAATTTACTGAACGAGTTTTGTCATTGCTAAACCTATCAAGGTCATGAAGGAATTCACCTGGGCCAACTCCCAGTCCCTCAAAGATCTCCAAATATCCCTTGACACCTTGGCTAATGTAGTCATAGATTACTGCATACTGTACCTCTGTCTCTAAAGGGGGTCTCTGTGCACTAGCCAATACTTCCTGTCGTGTTTACATCAACACCTCTCATCAGGTTGAATGATGGGCTGAGGGCCAGTTACTGAACCTTCATCAGTAATTACTTTTAAAGAGGATCTTCTGTCTCTCTACTGACACCTTTCCTAATTGTTATTTTGCTCTTGATATTTAGACCTTACCTTTTTAAACTTTTTAATAAGATTTTTGTCTTCCAGATTAGCCTTAATCAAATTTCAAAAGGCCTTACAGGAGGCATATAGACCCATACTTTAGCCTCTGGAAGTGGACATTTCACATCTATACACTGATTTGGTATGATTCATATCCATCTCTACCCTCTTCTAACTGGGCCTTTAGGCTGGACTAGCTCTATGCCTCTTATTAGACTGAAACAGTTATGGAAAATGAGATCTTCATTCCAAACCCCAAATAATTTTGGGTCCCAGTCCTTTAAGGGAGAAATAATGGAATCTTAGTTGCTGCCTCAGACCCAGTAATACCATTTCTCTGTCTCTCTGTGTGTCTCTCTCTGTCTTCTGACTCTCTATC
>JAJPUD010000819.1:191798-211984 GCA_023553655.1 Myrmecobius fasciatus
TATATATATATATATATATATATATATATATACACATATATAATTTATATATATATATTGTCTTACCTATGTGAATGTAAACTCCTTGAGAGTAGGATTTATTTAATTTACATTTCCAGTGTCTAGCACAATGTTTTGCATATAATAGATGTTTAATAAATAATCTTTGACTGCCACAGTCAACTGGTACAGTTGTACCCTGTACAGATAAAGACGCCCAGAGAAGTGACTTGCCCAACTTCCCTCAGAAAAATTCAAGAGTCAAAATTTGGACTTAGTGCCTCTGATTTTCTGAGCTTCTTTTGTACTAATAGGGATCAGTAGGGATTCATTCAATTTGCCAAAGGAATGAGGCAACAAGTACAATGGTGGTTGTAGTTCAATCATCTGAGACTCTGTGACCTTGGGCTTTTCTTCTCAAAGAAAATGATTTGCCATTTCCTCCTCTTCATTTTACAAGTGATGAAACTGAGGCAAACAAAGTTAAGTGACTTGCCTAGGGTCACATAGTAAGTGTCTGATGTCAGATTTGAACTCTGTCTTCCTGATTCCAAGCCAAGTGTTCTGTGCACTGTGCCACCTAGCCGCCCTTATTTCATTTTTTGCCGATATGGAAACTGAGACAAACAGGATTAAGTGACTTGCCTAGGGTCACTTGAACTCAGGTTTTCCTGATTTCAGGGCCAAGGCTCTATTCCCTATATCACTTAGCTGCCATGGATTATATTTATATCAATATGAATGAAAACATCATCAACAGAAAAATCAGGTGCAATACAATGAACAATGTTGAGCCCAGCTGGTACCATAATTCACATTAGATAATCATGAGATAAAGTGAACAACCACCACAATAAGGTTTTAGATGGCCTTGAATGCCAATTTAAATCCCTTCAACTTGATTCCTAAAGCAGAGAAGAGATAAAAACCAAAGATTCTTTTCAACTGCTTTGATGGACTACTGGAATCCAAATGCTGACAAGGTGATTCATCCTTTTATAGGACAAAAAGGTTTATTTTTTCAGTTCTCTGATTTTTTGACCTTTTAAAATAATTGTACTTCAAATATGTTGCTTAAATTTGATATTTTTCTTTACAGACCTACCTAGCAGGAAAAAGTAATCAGTTTGGATTAAAAAGCCGTAGATGGGAAAACAATGGACTTTAGGCACTAACTGGTGAACTCTGTCTGGTCTGGGAACAAAAGATCTTAGTTCTATTCTTACTCAACTCCTTAGTAGTTGTATGACTTTGAATGAGTCTTTTCCCTTCCATATCTCAGTTTCTTCTCATGTAAAATGAAAATAATTGTATCTGATAGGTAGTGCTCCATAGCATTTATGTGGAATTTTAAGGTTTATAAAGTACTTTACTCATGTTATCTCATTCTATTCTCATAACAACCCTAGGAGGGAAAGTACTATCATCATCATCTTCTTCATCATCATCATCATTCCCATTTTACAGATAAAGAAAATGAGGCAGACTGAAGTTATATAACTCACCAATTAGCTGATTCAGTGGATAGAATGCTGGGTCTGAAGTAAGAAAGTTGTTGCTGAATTGTATCAGTCATATCTGAATCTTCCTCATTTAAGGTTTTCTTGGCAGAGATACTGGAGTGTTTTATTATTTCTTTCTCTCCTACCATTCCTTCTTCCAAGCTCATTTTACAGATGAGGAAACTGAAGTAATGATGTTAAATGACTTGTGCAAGGTCACACAGTTATTAAATGTCTGAGGCTGATTAAAGAAATAAAGAAGACTTTATTTCTTGTGCAGCTAGTGATGCACTGGATAGATGCCAGTCTAGAATCAGGAAGCCCTCGAGTTTGAATCTAGCCTCAGGCACTTACTAGATGTGTAACCCTGGGCAAATCATTTAATCTCTGTTTGCCTCAGTTTCCTGATTTGTAAATGGAGATCATAATATCACCTATTTCACAGGGATGTTGTGAGGATCAGATAAGATAATAATTTTAATGTGTTTATCATAATACCCAGTACTATATAAATATTAGCTATTATTATTATTATCCAGCATCACACAGCTAGTAAGAGCTGAGTTCAAATCCAACATTTTGAACAGCTTGACTCCAGGCCCTGTGCTCTAACTACTGTACCATATCAGTTAAGTCACAAAACTTAGAATCTCTGTTTCTTCATATGTAAAATGAAGGGGATAGACTAGAAAGAATCTGAAATATCATCCAACTCAACACCTAAAATCTCATAATCTAGCAGGTAAAGAGCAAAGAGGAAATACTGGCGGTTCCTGTATATGAAAAAGTCTTCCTAAACCAAGAAAGAAAGGCAAAGGCAAAAGCTTGGGGAATGCTTGGACAAGATTGGGGTAAATAGTTGTAATGGGTTTATATTGTGCTGTAATAAATGGTAAATACTAGAAGTCTAGAGAAGCATGGGAAGTCTAGAAGAAGCATGAACTGATACATCATGAAGAAAAGAGAACTGAAAGCGCTTTTTAAAAAGTATACAGCAATGAAATAAATATATCACCAATTCACAATAAAGTTCAGATTAAATATAATAGAGTTGGTTCAAAATTATTTAATCTAATTTAATTTAATTATTTAAAATTAATTTAATTTATTTTTTGTTGACAAATAATATACAGTATTACCTTCCATATCACAGGGGCTAGGGGTGCAGCACCTCCACAATCTGGAAAATTCATATAAAAATGTTTGACCCTCCCTTCATACCAGAGGAGAAGTCTGAAATTTTTCTTTTTCTTTTAGGAGATATTTACATTACTTTATTATAAAATTTGGGTTAAGTATTTAGTCTTAGATTCTGTGTTATCCACTGGCCTCCACATCTTATCTGCAATTTCTGCAAAACTCCTCCAAAATTCCCATTTAATTTCTTATGACAACCTGTGATATATCAAAACTATAATGGGGAAAATTGCAATATGGAAGAGATAGCTAGAAAATAATTACAAAAATGGAAGTCACTGCTAAGTATACTCACTCTATTGGGTAGTTTTGCTTAAATCCTTTCCCCCAAATGGTTCCTCAAGTCTGGGATTTATTCCCTCCCCACATCTGTCTTGCTCAGGTGCCATCTCCCATATACTAGGTCTTTTTTTTTAAAGCATCCCAGTTCTTTCCATCTTGAAATTCTTTGACAATATTTAGATAAAGAGCATATTAACATCCTGTCTCTGACACACACACTGATTTTGGGACTCCGGACAAAGCATTTAAACTCTCAGGGCTCTAGGCAGCTAAGACTACAGCTTGCAGAGCAAGTATTGACCTGAATTGGTAGAGGGAGTTTCCTCCTCTGGGATTTCCCTACACCAACTAAATCATGGATCTACTTGTTCTCTTTATATTTAAAAACAGGCATCTCACAACCCTTCCCCCGGCCTGCAATAAAAATGAGCAGAATTTTTCTTTTTCTTTTTCTCTATATCCCTAGAATCTGGAACATAGGAGGGACTTAATATAAGCTTATTGAAAAGCTTTTGTTTAAATGAATTGAAAGGTTTTTATTTTTTGTAATGGAAAAGTAGTGAGAGAGGGGCAGAAGGTGACTGTTGATCACTGATGGATGTGTTAAAACAAAACATATCCAAATGAACATCCAAGGCTTCCTTGAAAAAAGAAGGGGAAGGGATGTCGAAAAAGGTCAACCCGAAGTCTAAGGGGTATGCGTGGAAGAGGGGATGTTGTTGCCAGGCAGCCAGCATCGCCTAGGCAATAGTGGAGATGTGTGCATGCTGAGTGTCTATGATGTCAGATGTCAGGGTTAATCACACTGGGAGGAAAGGGTGTTTGTGTGTTAAGGCAACCTGGGAATACAGCTTCAGGATCTTTTCATTCCCAGAGAGGTTTCCTTCTACCACAAGAATCATTTGATAGTCATTCTCTGATCTGACCATAGTCCAGTCAGAGATGAGTGCAGAAAAACATCTCTCTTTCCACTAGTTTAAGCTTTTCTCTCATGACCTGAGACTCCAATACCAAACTTTGGTTAGCCAATGAGATCTTTGAAAAATTTCAGCCTTACATAGGACATAGCATTACTGCTTTCCTAAAGGTTTATTTTTTAGTCAAAAGGGACATTTCTTAAAAGCTATTGATTGTGGGTATTTCTCCTTTAGGTAATGTCTACATGCACATATCACACTGGTTAAATAAAAAGAGGGAAGTGGTCAGCACGGACATCCAGCCAGCTTCTGTGAGAAGGCGGTATTTTTTTCAAAATGGACTGAATGTCCTCAGAGAATGTTTCCTCATTTTGGAAACTAATCTTTCCTGAGTTCACAATTACAGATCTGAGCAGGAAGGGACCTTAGTATAGGGAAATGGTCAGTATGGATATCCAACCAGTTTCTGGGTCATGGTGGTGTTCCTTTCAAAATAGATTGTACCTCCTCAAAGTAAGATTTTGGAAACGAATCTTTTCTCAGTTCACAACCACAGATATGGAGCAAGAAGGAACCTTATTATAGGGAAGTAGTTAGCATGGACTTCCAACCAATTTCTGGGTCATGGTGGTCTTCTTTTCAAAATGGATTGTACCTCCTCAAAGTAAGACTTTGGAAACCAGTCTTTCCTGAGTTCACAATCACAGATCTGGAGTAGGAAGGCACTTCAATATTTATCTAGTTCAGACCTTTTATTTTATAAAGGAGATAACTTAAAACTCAGAGAAATCATAAATCTTGCCCCAAGTTAAACAACTGAGCTATTTCTTTCATATTAAAAGTCCTGTACTACAGTGTCATGGGTTGATATACAAATATATCAGGTCACAAAATTACCTTCCTACTTTTTCTTGCCTCTTCCTTGTAACCATAAATGTATTCAAGTGACATGATCAATCAATTAATATTTTCTAAATAAGTTCAATGTGCCAAGCTCTATGCTAAGCATTGGGGATACTTTAAGAGGTGAAAGACAGTACTGTATTCAAAAAGTTTACAATCTAATGGGCAGCAACATCAGAGTAATTTATTCTCCTTGCTTGTAAAAGTGCATGCATGTTTGTGCATGTTGTGTGTATGTGTATGTACATATGTGGGGTCATGAAGGGTCAGAAAGAATTGAAAATGACAATAACCAATACACACACACACACACACACACTAACCTTAAACACATAGTTATTCTTGGACTGATCTGGGGTTTATATAGATACACATAGATAAATATAGCTATAGATAAACAGATAAATGTAAATAGCTTAATATTATTATTAAGTCATCCCAACTTTCTCTAATTCATCTTCATAATTGTTTTTTAACATACAATAATAACCCATCACTTTCAAGTACTACAGCTTGTTGAGACATTCTTCCATTGATTGGCACCCACTTTGTTTCCAGTTTGGGGTTACTGTGTCTGGCACATAGTATGTGCTTAATACATGCTTATTGCTTGTTTGCTATGAATATTTAATTATAGATATCTGTTATTGACCTCTTTGGTACATCCAATGGTGGAGTGCAGGAGCCAAGGGATTTCAACAATATAGTTCCAAATTGTTTTTGGAACCTTTGGACATATTTGCCTCTAGACCAATGGTGTATTTATGTATTTGTTCTGTTTTTCCACTGATGATGATTTCAATTTTTAAAAATCATCTTTTTGATGGGTATGATAAGAGTGTTTTGAAATTGTAATTGTAATTGATTAGTAATTCAGATTTTTTTCCTTATTTGGTAATGGTTCCTTTTCATTTCCTCTGATAACTGTTTATTCATATGTTTTGGTCACATTTTAGCAGGGAATATGCCCTGCAACATTACCTTTCTAAGTGTGCATGTTTAATTTCAATGTATTTTGTCTTAACATGCATGCACTTAGCTGAAGTATTTAGAGAAAATGCATAAATAAAAATCTCAATTAGTAAAATCCCTTCATATTTTTTCATATTGCACAAATCTCAAAAATAAGATTTTTGTTGTTGTTTCCTTGTTCTTGCTAACTATTGTCAATAAGGCAACAAGTACTTCCTCAAACTTCTCAAGGTATACAAAAAAACTCAAAATTTCATTAATATGGATGTTTTTGCTCATTGATTCATATTTTAATCCTTCCCTTGACTTGGTGCATAGTTTCATGACTTGTTTTGTTCCATCAAACTCCCACCCATCCCTAAAAATCATTGCTTCGTGACCAATTTTTCTGATAATGGACCTTATATGAATTTGAGAAACTTATTCTCCGTTCTAGTTTTGTAAGATGTATTCTCACTGAAAATTTTTTGAAAGCTTAGGGTATTGGAAAGGATGATTTAGAATACATTTGGAGCTTCACCCTGAAACAAGCTTCACTCTTTAATTTGGGGATATGTTGGCAATCTATCTCATGACTGACTAATCAATTTAACAACCAGATTTTATCTAGAAAGTTATATTTTCCCCACTTCTCCATAATTAGAGAATTTGATTGAATTGATCACCTCAATTGCCTATTTTAGCTTCCTATTAGTTACCTCTCTGATACAATTAATGAAGGTCTACATTGTGAGAAACATGGATCTTCCAAGGTTTTTGATAACCTATTTTTGATAGTTAAACTTGAGCCCAGGAAGTTCCCAGTGACCTGTAAAACTCTTGAGGGCAGCCAAAACTAGATTAAAATGTAATTGGTAAATGTTTAACAGATAAATAAAAATACAATACAAAATACATAATGCTAATTTGTGGTTTTCTGAGTTAATTCCAATCTGGCAGGGATCTTATTCTCTTTGATTTTGAACAGACTGAAAAAATAGTTCTGTGTAGGTGAGTCTGGAGAGTAAATTTCCAATTATTAAGCATTACTTTAAATACATACATACAGAGCACACTAACATCTTCTGATAGGTGGAATCCTTCGCCATAAAACTCGATTTAATGACATATAGACACTACTAAAGGACAAGGCATAGTTATTATTTGTAGTTCTGTATTCGATATACTTATGTCATAAAAATTGCTTAATTATATATAAATTTTAAAAATAAATTATGTTTTTATCAGTTGTAACTGAATGACACTAGACAAATCACTTCACAAAGAGACACAACCAGGGTGAGATCATCGGGGTTTCTTCCCAGGCCAATTAAATTTAGAGGAAAGATATTTTCATCAGGTTAGCTCCTGGCTGTCCTGTTCCCATTTGGATAAGAGCCAGATCTTCCCTCATCACACTCCCCCCAAACCCAGAGCTGGTGTTGGTATCTGCCCCGACCATTGGCTAAGAGGATTCATTTAGAGCTACTTGCCCTGAGCATCAAAATGGTTAGCTGTACCTGATTTAATCCCTTCTGGCCTCAGTTTCTTCACTTGTAGAATAAGCAGATTGGACCAGATGAGCTCTAAGGTCTTGTACAGCTCAGAAACATTCTCCAATTTAAAAAATTCCAAACACGCATACAAAACTAAGAATGCTTTGATTTCAGCAAAGAAGCTCAAAATAAGCTTTGAAACACTTCTGCAAAATAGATGTTCTTACAAGAGAAGAACTGAGGCAAAGAAAGGCTATTTGGCTTGTCTCCTCTGACAATGGGCCGTTAGTACAGCACTTCCAGGAATAGGCCTGTGAGTATTAATTCCTAGGGCCATGCTGGAACTATTAAATCACAGAGAAATATCAAGAAGAGATAAGTTACTTGAATCAATGATTGCTGGAGCTAAACAGGCTGGTAAGTTCAGGGGAGCCCTTAGGGCTTACTCCTTATTCTGAAAATCAAAAAATCAAAAGGAGGTAAAGTATATCAGATTAGAAACCTAGCTACATATTAGCTTATGATTTTAATCTTAACCTGCATTAAGGAATTTAGTTGGGTGTGTGTGTGTATTTAAGTATATAGTCTCTAAAAAAAAATAAGGAAAAAAAACCTTTGGGACATCTGCACACATTTAGATAAAAAAAATGCAAAAATGCAAATTTAAAACTCCATCAGCCAGTTAGCACATTAGTCTCTGGGAAACTAGGAGGGGAAAATTTTTACTTAAAAGATTTGAAATCTCTTTCCCTGCCTCCACTCATGTAAAAGTAGTTCAGTATCAAACTGGCGACAAGTTTAGAAATAATCCAATTTGATTCACAGAAACTATTGTTTTGAAGAAAAGACTTTCCTCTGAAATTGTTTTATAGAAAATTTGGGATCAATAAGACCAAACTAGGTGAAGAGTAAGAGTGAGCCTTTTTTAGAAAAGCAACAGCCATCCCTTCCAATTCATTCCAACTAAAATAATCAATAAATATAATATGGCGTGATATTAAATCATGTAGATTCTAGAAACTGTCAATAAATTGCATTAGTGTTTTTCCCTATTTGCCAATCATTGTACACTTTTGAACTAATTGTATCCCAGAGGACTAAATGAAACAAATAAATCAATAAACATTTATTAAGCACCTACTCTGTACCAGGCATTGTTCTTGATTCTTTTTCTTTTAACTTCTTGCTCAAAATCAAAATCCATTCACTTTCTTCTCCTTGATTCCCTTCCTCTTGTCTTTGGTAGATGACAGTCTTTAGAGATCCCTCTCTTCTGTGACAGACATCTCAATGTGACCACCGGGGTGTGTTATGGAGATAGTTTGCCTCTGTCTTTTTTCATGTCTATCACAACAGCTGTGGCGTATCTCAATCTGCAATGAGAGCTAGCATCAATCTAGATTACTCTACAGATCAAATATTGTCAAAATAAGACTGGAGAGGATATTCAATTTGTAAGCATTTCAGACCTTTATGACAAATTTAATAAGAATATTGACTGTTAAATTTGGAGGGCAAGGATAAATTCTTCAAAATTGTAGCTGTTGTACACCAAAGGAAAAGGTCCAGTCAAACAAACAGCAGAGAGAGATTGAGGGAGGGAGAGAAAAGGAAGGAGAGAGAGGGGAGGGGAGAGAGGGAAGGAGAGAGAGAAAGAGAGGAAAGGAGAGAGAGAGAGACAGAGACAGAGAGACAGAGAATAAGGGAGAGACAGAGAGAGGGAGAGACAGAGAGAAATAGAGAGAGACAGAGACAGAAAGAGACAGAGACAGAGACAGAAACAGAGAGAAATGGAAATAGAGACAGAGAAACAGAAATGGAGGTAGAGAGAAAGAGACAGAGGCAGAGAAGTAAAACCAGAGATAAACAGAGAGACAGAGACAGACAGACAGAGACAGAGACAGACATAGAGGCAGACAAAGAAAAAAAAACTTTTTACCACCTTGTTCTTGATTTCTTAAAATGAACAAAGTAGTTGCTAGTTTCAAGAAATTGCTGTCATTAAACATTTAACAAACTCAGGAAAACTTTCTAGTTCCTTTCTATCAAACTTAGACTTTTTCCTTGTCTATTAAAAAAGATGTTCTACTTCCTAATAGAAAGAAGGTTCCCTGAGAGCAGGAACAGCTTTATCTTTTTTTTTCTCCTATCTATAGCGCTAAACAGAGGGTTGCATTTAATAAACATTTTTTCAAATGATTTTTTTAAATCCCCCCATTGAAAATAATTGTTGTTTAGACCCTAATGTCTAATATCAAAGAATATCAAATGGGGAAAAAAGAGAGAAAATGTATTTTACATCTGATTGGTTGCTTGGCATGTTGGCTAGAGAATAGGCCTGGTGATCATGAAAATCTGGATTCAGTTTCCATCTCTCATCAATGTGTGATCCTGAACAAGTCCTGTAATTTCTTAGTATCCAGTTACAAAAAAAAAAAAGGATAATCTGCATTGGAGGGAGTTGTTCTCATCTAAAAGTTCCCCATAATAATGAAAAGAAAAGTTTATTAACTTTCTTCAATACAAGGCTTCTTAAACACAAAACTCCTTTTCCACCGAGAAATTTTTTATACTACCCTGGGTATATGAATAAGTATATAAAAGGTAAACAAATCAAACAGATAGTGTTAACAATTGAAAATTTCGCAACCCCCTCATTCAGTTGGGAGATCCCCTATGGGGTTACAATCCACAATTTAGGACAATTTAAAAAGCTTTGTCATAGAAGAAATCCTTTTAGGAGATCTGTATGGCCAAACGTAGGTCCTTCATAATACTAACACTCATTTCACAGTAGGACACTTTTTTTTTCCCTCAGGCAATTGGGATTAAGTGACTTACTTTGGATCACACAGCCAGGAAGTGTTAAGTGTTTGAGGCGAAATTTGAACTGAAGTCCTCCTGACTTCAGGGCTGGTATTCTATCCACTACACCAACTAGCTGCTTCAATTCAGTACAATTTTAAAAGTTTTGCCATAGAGAAGATTCTTTTAGGGGATCTATATGGCCAAACTTATTTCCTTCACAATAAAAACTCATTTTACATTTAGGACAATTTAGAAAGTTTTGCCACAGAGGAGATCCTTTTAGGGGATCTGTATGGCCAGATTTATTTCTTTCATAATAAAAACTCATTTTACAATTTAGGACAATTTAGAAAGTTTTGCTACAGAGGAGATCCTTTTAGGAGATCTATATGGTCAAACTTATTTCCTTCATAATAAAGACTCATTTTACATTTAGGACAATTTAGACAGTTTTGCCACAGAGGAGATTCTTTTAGGGGATTTGCATGGCCAAACTTATTTCCTTCATAATACTAAGACATTTTCATTTCAATATAGTACATCTACTGACAGATGTAACATATCTATATATAGTATGTATATCTACATCTCTCTCTCTCTCTCTCTCTCTCTCTCTTTCTCTCTCTCTCTCAATAGATATAACTGTCTTTTGAGAGGAGGGAATCTTTAATCATTGTAAAGGGATCCCGAGACCAAAAAGTTGGAGAACTCCTTTAGGACTAGACCCTCTCAGTCTTCACTTGGTAAAGATTTTCCAAAAAAGTAAAAATCTGAAAATTGCTAGGATTTCTTCTGGTGTGTGGGTGACATCCACAATCTAAGTTATTTGTTTACTTTTTCCTGCTGGTCCTTTCAGTCCTAGAGGTGGCCCACTCCCTTGCTCTGTGGCCCCCAGTTTTCTCTCTGGGGCCGATGATGTTATAGCATCTCCTATAAGTCCTGCTCATCTCAGGCTCCATGTCAAGTCCCTCCATCCTGAATAGCACACATAACTCGCCATCCACCGTCCGCATTCCCTTCGCATTAGGTGTAACGTTGGCATGAAATCCTGAGCCCCGGCTCCAATTTTTCCAGCTGTCTCTGTCTCCCTGTGATCTTTTGGTACAAATTTTCGAGCGTGTCTTTTGAAAAGGCAGCCTTACACCCCCTCCGTGCTCGGGCTTCGGCGTTCTGCCAGCCTGAGACATGGATTATTGTGCACAGAATCACAGACTTTTCCCCCTGAACCCAAGTCATTTAAGTGTGTGTGCTATGGCACGGAGACGCCGAGGAGGCAGGACGTCATTCCTGCTTTGTGTACAGTTGAGATGGGTTTTGATTTCCCTCTGACTCCAGAACAAAGCAACCGCCGGATTTTCCTCAAACTCAGCCCGTACAGAGTGTCTTTTAATGACTCCATGAATTGCTCACATTAAAATGATTGGAGCAGTCTCCCCCTTTACCCCTCCAACCACCTTTTTCCAGCTCCAGTTTTCTCCCTTTGTGGTGCCTCCTGTTTATACACACTCATTCTATTTCCAATTTTGCTCCCCGCCAGTTTAAACTTGGGACAATTTTTTTTTTTCTTTTTGGCCTGCTTTCTAGGTTAGGGGGTTGCGTATCTTTAAGTCCCGTGCCAACGCCAAACCATGGCATTCTCTAGAAATGTGCCAGTTCCAGCGTCTGAATAATTTGGCCGAGACATGATATCATTGTCTACTCAGAGATAAATGGAGGGCAAGTGTGGGGGGGTTGAGGGTGGATTTAGAAGTGATTTTTCAAGAGAAACATCCCCCCAGCAATTAGAAGAGAATGACCTCATGTATTTTCTTAATTTTTCCATGTACCGTATGCTTTCTAACCTCACCCCTTTGCCCAACATTACTCAGATAGTGCTAGGATTTCTGTTTCATTATTTTTCAAGCACTATTTGATGACACTGATTTAACAGTTTCTCACAGTTCACTGCTTCAGTTTTCATCAAATTATATTTCTAGTTACACTAGACACTTTCATCATCAATTTCCATATGCCTCAAAGACATGCAGGAACCAGTTTGCCAACAGTGCACTCAGATACTAGATAATAGCTTCAGTCAGGCTGGATCCTTTTAAAATAGCCCTTTCAGAAATGGAAAGCTTAGAACCCACTGTACCATTTTCTCAACTCCCCCAAAGTGGTTCATCTCTATTTCAGTTGCTTATACTGGCTGCTTTTGTGATGAAAGCAAAGGATTACTGCTGAATATTTATTTCGGTGGGCAGGTTTGGTGCTAAAATGTACACTGGTGAAGGAAGGACCCTACCATCACTTTGTCTCCGTATCCCAGCTGCTAGGAAAAGCAACAGATGTCCAGTTAGCCCAAGAGTGGCTATGTTCCAAAAAAGTCCCAAGTATCCCTTTCAAGTTCCACAAGTCTCTCTGCCGTCACTTCCATCATATCTTTGACCTCCTCTCATCACCAAGGATGGCGTAGATTTTCTCTCTAGATGTTTTCCAGAAAACCCAGAAATGTGAAAAGCAAAATGACATTCACGATATTTTAGGTTCATACTTCTCACATCGATGATCACCACCATCCAAATACACTTTTAGCTTCACCAATTTGCTGATTTAATTAAGTAGCATGGAAGAAGACCAGCACAGAGTGCAGAGTTTAGGACAAAGTCCCATGTTCAAATCCTGCCTCTGCCATTTATTAACTGTGTGACCCTGGGCAGGAAAGGCCATCTAATTCCCCACCTCCATCCCACTTCCAATCTTAATCTTACAGAAAAAGATGCCCTGGAGTCCTCAAGGTCACAGTCAGGTAGCAGGACACAAAGAAAGGCAAGATCTTTCGGATTTAGCTAATTATTCATAGATTATGACTGGCTCTGAAAGAATTGCTGGTTGTTGCCCATACTAAAGAAATGAGAGATCCAAATTGGGTTCCTATTAGCTAGTCACATCATTACCAAGAATTAACAACATTTAGCAAAACACATTTGTCTTCTGTCATTTAGAATATAGCTCATGTCTGGAACAGACTAACAAGCTAAACCTTCAGTGAACTGTGAATGACTGCCAGAATGGTACGTGCATCCCCCAATGCATATATGTATACGTATACACAATACATATGTGCATATATAACGCATAAACATTTGGCTGCACACAAGCACCAGAATATATACATCTGCATGAAATACGCATGTACATGCACACATGCCTGGTTATTCTTGTTTAACCATTTACACACACATGAATGAGCATAAAATACATGTGCATGGATACAATGCAGAGTATGATCACACATGTGTCACGGATCATCTACTCGTATGTGTTTATTGCACATATGTAAGCATATATCAATCTGAGCAGTTTTCTTAATGCTCTTTGGCACTGAATCTTTCACAGAATATTCAATTAATCTCATTGATTATGATGTAGGCACAGTATTCTAAAATGAAATATAGAATCTCCCTAGATATTTTGTACATAAAATTAGCACAGGACTTAATAAAAGTTCTTTCTATGGAATTAGAAGAGGTGGTGGAGATTTTGTAGCTCCATTGAGATGAATTTACCTTCATTACAAGACTGTCATTCCAGTAAATCTTTCTTTTATTTGATGTATATAATAATATGCCTTTGCTTCTCAGCCTCAACAATACAAGTGGCTTCTCCTCACATGTAAATTTTACCCATTTTTTTAGAGTGACTATAGGGAGGACAAAAGGATGGGCATTGCAGAAATGCAGGACTGCACAATGAAAGTTCCAAAATGTGTTTTTCATTGCCTAGAAGCCAAATTAAATTCTAACATTATTGTAATCATACCTAGGATGTCTAGTTTTATAAAGCAGGATGAAAGTGGTTATAACAGGCAAGTACTAAGGAACAAAGGAAATATCTCTGGGTTCATCAAGGATTAAATGCCCAAGCAGTCAGGTTTATTTCTGCCTGGAGGAGGATCCAAAAGTGAAGCAGTGCTAGGATTAGTTAATTCCTATACTTTTTGCTTTTTGTTCTTCTTAATGTTTCATCTCCTACCTCCATGCTTTTGTACAGGCTATCCTCCATGTGGGGGTGCTCTTTTTTCTCTTTCCATATTTTTTAACTCTTAACTCCTTGCTAGGAGGTGAGCACTTCCTTGAACAGACTTTTTCTGTTTCCCCTGATTGTTAATGATCCCTACCGAAATTGCTTTTCATTTTGCTATATAGTCTTTTAGCTATCATCTATTTTATTTAGCTATATTTTATTTATTTATTTAGCTATAGTCTATAGCTATAGCTATAATCTACTTTGATTAATCTATGAATATATTGTATCCTCCAGGAGGATAGAACAAGCTTCTTGAAGATGTGTATTTTATTGGATTCATATTCCTAGTGCTTAGCACAGTGCCTAGAACATAGGGGGTGTTTTTGAAACCATTGTTAATCGATATTATTTATATTTCTTTGAAACACATCATTAAGTAAAAAATAATGAATTAGCTCTTGGCATGGGGTACAGAAGAAACATTAGTGATATGGGCAGAAGAACAGATGACAACATGTTCTTCAATTCCATCCCCCTACAGTAGTGAATGAACAAATCCATAAATAAATAGAAGATTGAGGACTGTATTTACACTGCATAAAGTTAAGAATAATTATATCTGTAAGCCACATGTCTAAAGAAGTCTAAACCCATTGCTGGGAAGGGGTAGATAAAAATAAGGATGAAAACATCACAGTATGCTGTAGTGGAAAAGTGGTTAAACGTGGAGAAAGGAACTCTGGATACTTGTCCCGTTTCTTTTTTATTGGTTTTGCTTTCCATCTCTATAAAAAGGAGGCAACTGGAACAGATGATCTCTAGAGTCTCTTCCTCATTGCTATGGTCTTATGTTACCTGTTTGAACAGGATGGGATTAGATTATATGGTCAACCATCTCTTGGATTGTTCTTGGTAGGCTGCATAGCCTCAGCAATATCTTAAGAGCTGTTTGAATGACAGAGAGCAGATGGCTTGGAGGTAAGATTGGAATGACCAGATGGAGAAAGGATTGAAGAGGTTTGCCAGAGAGGAGTGAACAGGTGAATATGCTCCCTAGTCCTTTCCAACTGCAACCCCCCACCCCAGCTCTGACAGAAATTCAGATGTGCATAGACCTTCTTTTATAAGTGATTTATTGAAGTAGTAAACTGGTAAAAAGCATGTTAATAAAATTAACAAATGGGTTTTAAATTTTATTCACTTAGCCTTTCAGTGCTATAACAGAGTCCTGCCTTTGAGACACAATGACTATGTAGCCTTAGGTCAGTCCCCTAAACTGTGTCCTAGGCAACTCTCAAAGGCAGAGGTTTTTCATTTGTTTTTGAGTCGTGGACTCCCCTGTGACTGTTTGGTAAAGCCTATGAATCCTTTCTCAGAATGTTTAAAATGCATTAAATAATGTACTTGAAATACCAAAGGAAACCAAGTCTATTGAAATAGTTATTAGCATATTTAAAAACAAAACAAAACAAGTTCACTGATCCCAGGTGAAGAACTTCTGTTGAAAAATACAAATTGCAGAGAAAGTATTTATCTGTATTAGTAGAGAAAGTTTCCTTATCTGGGAGCTACCTAGATCAGTAGAATCGTGGGTCTAATCCCTTTTGCTATACTGATCAGAAAACTCAATGTTTTTTCTTTGAATAAAAAGGGAAAAAAATTCCTATTAGAGAATGAGTATGCTTCCTCTTTTCCAGTAGAATAGAAACTTCTTGAGGGCAGAGAATGTCCATCTATGTATTCCTAGTAACTAAATAGTATCTGGCATGTGAAGACATTTGATTGATTTGTGTGAAAACAGAAAAACAAAAGAACTTATTTTGGTGAAGTATTTATAGGTTTCCTGCATTTTCATTTCCCAAAGTAGGTTATTTTGATATATATTTCCTTCTACAGTAACAAAATTATCTAAAGCTATGGCTAAAGCCATATCACTTAAGCCAATTGGGCAAATTCCCAATATAGCAGGAGTTTAGATCTAGGCAGACCCAATGAGGATCCATTGATACCAGTAAAATTAATGGATAGAGTATCAGACCTGAAGTCAGGAAGACTCATCTTACGAGGTCAAATTCTGAATAATATGCATTTGTGTTATATACATGTGTGTATGCATATCTGTGTGTGTGTGCTTTGCAAACTTTAAAGCACCACATAACTGTGTTTTCATTATTATATTTTTAAAAATCATCCCTATTCATCTCCAGAAATGATGTTAGTTATTTTTAGTCAGCTGGTAGAAAGTATTGCATATGAGGGACACTGAAAAATAATACTTATTGTTTGAAACATTTTCTGTTAGATCAATTTAGCATCATAAAAGGGCTAAGTATGTGACTTGGTCACCATTTTGCAAAAGGGTTTTTGTTTTTGTTTTTTTTGCAAACAAATATACAGTATTTCTCTTTCTTTTAGTAAGCATTCTGCCTGGCTGAATTCAATCCTAGAGCTTCTGATGGGATGATGCCTTTGAAAAATAATTTCAACCTTTTCCTACTGTGCTTATCTTTGAAACTTTTTACCCATCAGCTATGGATGTGGTATGATTAAATTAACAATCTAACCAAAATTTACTTTGAGTTTTACATTAACTGACTGAGCACAAGAGAGCAGAAAATTTTCTTTTTATTTGAGGAATTCTTCAAGGATTTCTTAAAGAATTGAACCAACCATACAAGTACTTTCATGTGTATTTATTGGCAAGATTACTCTTGTAAACTTGAAATAGTATGTCTGTCCCTCCTCCCCTCATTTTGCATACTGCCAAAGATATTACACATCATAAAAAACACTTGTGGTAGTCAGATTTTTTTAAATGGTTGCTTCTAAGGGAAAGAGAGACAAACCTTCCATTTCCTTTGACTACGTGAAAAAGTTTTTTTTTTCCCTCCTTTCTCTAAGTCTCAGTGTTATGCATGATGCTATGTTTGCAAAGACTTTGGGTGAAAAATCTGAAATCATAAATTTTGTGAAAGGGAAGGACTATGTATTTGTCCAGCATCCTGTGATAATGTTATATTGGTATCTTTAAGATGAACTTTTAAAAAAAATACCTTTTTTCAAGCTTGTAAAGTACAAAAGACTTTTTCTTTTACAGTTTATTTGATTGGATACTTCATTCATCTGTTTAACACGGATTTGCTAGCAGTTACTATATTTCAGTCACTGAGCTAGGTAAACATAAGGCATACAAAAAAACCCAGAAGTCATTAACTTCTTTTCTTGATGAATTGGGGGGGGGACAGAGAGAGAGAGAGAGAGAGAGAGAGAGAGAGAGAGAGAGAGAGAGAGAGAGAGAGAGGTGAAAGAAAGAGAGACAGAGAGGAGAAAGAGAGACAGAGACAGAGACAGAGAGGAGAAAGAAAGAAAAAAGAAGGAAAGAAAGGAAGAAAGAAAAAATAAAGAAAGGAAGGAAAGAAGGAAGGAAGGAAGGAAGGAAAGAAGGGAAGAAGGGAGGAAAGAAGGGAGGGAGGGAGGAAAAGAAGGAAAGGAAGGAAGGAGAAAAAGAGAAAGTAAGGAAGAGAGAAGGAAGAAGAGAGGAAGAAAGGGAGCGAATGAAAATAAGAAAGAAAAGTTAATGAGTCATAGAAAGCAAAGAAAGAACTAAAGGAGAAAGGAAGAAGGAAAGCAAAAAAGAAAGGAAAAAAAAGATAGAAAACAGTTTATTGAAAATGAGGAAAAGAACATGATAGATTAATAATTGTTTTCGTGAGTTGTGCTATGGACTCTATTTTCATTTGGTTTTAGAAACCTCCATTTTGGAGATTTACCATTATTTTAAGTATTTAGAAAAATGTAAATTAGTTATAGGATAAGGAGAAAATAGAAAAGCTACCTTTTCCTTGTTTGATTCTGCAGGTCCAGTGATTTCAGTGAAAATATCAGTCAGTAAGAATAAGAACATAAGATGGGACTTGGTTTGAATTGATCGGTGCAATAACAATATTGTTGGTGGGACTGATGGGTGGAGTGTAGTAACTGAAGACCAAAGGCCAAGGAGCCTTCAACATATTTCTTAAGATCCAATACCCAAGTTCCCCTATCCAATTCTCTCTTGTTTTCTCTACTGAATGTATTTGTCAAAGATGTTTTAAAAGGCACTGAATTAGGATACCAGGACTCACTTTTCCTGACTTCATATCAAATTCCTGAATGAATATTTCTATTACGTGCCTTAAAAAGACACAATTTAGATGGTTTTTCATGGAGACAACCATTATTCTGATTCTGACTTAAAAAAATATTCTTGGGATTGTTTTATAAGCAATAAAATAACTGCATTATACCAAAATAAATTAACACATAGTTGTAGAACTTATGTTTAAAAATTTAGCCTATAACAATCGGAACACAATACATAAAGTTCCCCCCTTTAAAATCCTCCCCTTTAAAACTAGCATCAAAGGAAAATAATTTATACATGTTCTATTAGGCCTTGACTGTATAGCTATAGTTATGTATGCTATATCCAAGCTTCTTTTAACATAAAGTCATGCTTTAAAAATCGGCTCCTGCCCTTTCATGTACTATTCAGATTCATTTATTCACCTAATTTTCTCCATATTCTTCTTGTTGTTATTTTATTTTAAGTGGACTGTACAAAATCAAAATTTATCATCTAAATTAAATGTTCAATACTTCTCTCTTCCAATACAAATAAATCCTGGTTGTAACAGAGGGACAGAAAATGAAGTCTTCCTTTTTCCACCACAAATGAGTATCTACTAAAAAAGGCATGTTGCCAAATTTCCGAGTGCCTTAATTTTTCCCAAATAGAAAAATCAAATTAAGAATAATTCACCAGCTGATTAAGATTTCATTCACTTGATTTTTACTAAGCCTTAATTTTTTTGCATAAAATGAGCTAATAAACAGAAAATATCAATATCACTATACTTGTTCTCTGAGTAATAGTATACCCACATGCCCATATATTTATACATACATACACACATAATACATATGTGTATACAAACACATACATATATAACTACAAAATACATGTACACATATATTCATATATATATATATATACATATATATATATATATATATATGCTTTTTAGCAAGTGCTATATGCATGAATTGGTTGGACTTTTTGAATGACAGTAAAAAATAAGATTGATGGATGAGAATTTTTAAAAATTGATCCCTTTCCTAGGGAATGAATAAGTAATAATAATAATAATCAAGTTAGTTTGTTCCTTTAAAAGGATTTTAATGATATACTATATATACTCATGCAAACACACAGGCACATGCAAACACCCACATCCATACAAATAAACAAACACACATACCTTGAGCTGGGCAGATGAATTACTTCTAAAACATGAATCCAGTCAAGAGATCATTCCTTACTAGATTGTAAAAACCAAAAAGCACGTACCTAGCTCTGTCTGTTGTCCTATTCTGTTGGTTTTTGGAGTTTATACCAGCCAGGAAAAGTCAGTACACTTTTACTTCCAACTAAATTTGACAGTATTGAAACTGATTCTCATCTAATTGTACACTAGCCAACACCCCTCCAAAAAACTCCAAACAAAAATAATTTCTGGCTCTCCCAGCTATGTCATGGTTACTTTTCCCTTCACTTCAGTGCATAGGATGAACATTGTGATAGTTTTCTCCTTAGTTGTATGGCTGGGGATTTCCTCTTTATGAATGATTTTTGCAGGTGAAGCCTGATCTTTTTTACTGGTGATCACACCACCTCCCAAATGAACCTGAAAACAAATTCATCTTACAGCTGAAGGCCACAGACTCAGAGTTGACAAGATTCTCTTTTATTTTCCGAGGGAATAATTTCAGCTGGATGTCTAGTCAGTTGTCATATAGTATACTTAGCACACTTCTCTCACATACACATACATTGGATTTCTCTCTGGAGAATGTCTAGATCTTTGAGTCTGACTTCTGGAAAGGAATTAGAAGCCCTGGTTGTCATCCAAATACTCAGCTCTGACAATGGCATCACATCACAGGGCCAACTCATCTTTCACAGGCAGCCCAGAACAACCAAGTTTCCAAAGAATGTTTTCTCCCTTTTCTTCTACAATCTAGGTTTTCTTTTTCTCTTTCTTTCTTTCTTTCTTTCTTTCTTTCTTTCTTTCTTTCTTTCT
>JAJPUD010000819.1:211994-273524 GCA_023553655.1 Myrmecobius fasciatus
TTTCTTTCTTTCTTTCTTTCTTTCTTTCTTTCTTTCTTTCTTTCTTTTTCTCTTTCTCCTTCCTTTATGTTATTTGCATGCAGATCTGAAAGTCTCTTCCTTTAAAAAAAATGTAGCCAAGAGAACTTCTAAGTTACCTTCCCCCCCCCCAGGGGATTATGAATGAAGGAGAAAATAGACTTCAAAATGCCAAAGTGAAAATAATTAGACTTTTAGTCTCTCCCCTTTCTAATTGTGATCTTGATTTAATTTCTTCAAGTGGAGAAAAAAATGTATATATCAGTTATCCCCCTTTTCCCTCCTTTTCTTTATGGAGGAAAATGATACACACATGAGGAACGTAGGATTACAGAAAAATAGGACTGTGTGGATGTTGAAAAGGGGTTGAGGAAGGGAAGCCGCCCTTTCACAAGGTAAGAATTCAAAGGAGCAGATTGAAAAAAAAAATTGCAGCTTCTTTCATTTATCCGAGTATTGCTTGAAGCCCTCAAGCAGCCCCAATAGAAGCCTCGGTGGACTGGGGAGGTGCCAAGGGGCCTGCCAGCTACACTAGGTCCAGAACTGGGTGTTTTCTTTGCAGAAAATACCCTTGGGGGTGGGGAAGAGCGAATTCTCCTTATTTCCCCAGCTTGATCATTTCCCGCCCTGGTTATTTTTTTATTATTAAAACCCCCATATTATTATTATTATTTTTATTAATTTGCTGCTCAACTGCCTCCTGCCTCCTTTGACCTGAGACAGCAGAGAGCAGATTTCCTCCTCGCCTTTCTCTCCTTCGGAGCCCTTTCCCCCTCCCCTTCTCTTCCCCCAGGTTCCCCTCGGAGGGGAGGAGAGCGGCACTTTGGCCGAGGAAAGCCTTGGCCCCCTTCTTCTAGTGGGGGGAAGTGAAGTGGGAGTCTGCAGGAGGAGCTGGCGGGGCGTGTGTGTGTCTGGGTGTCTGGGTGTGCGCGCACACACACACACACACACACACACACACACACACACACATACACACAGCTTCTTGGCCGCCCTGTTTCCTGGTGCTCTGCTCTCTTGACCCCAGTGGCAGTCCCTGTCACTGCACTGCTCTGCTCCCTCCTCCAGCTCGCCTCTCGCTCTCCTTCTCCCTCTCTCCCTCTCCCTCTCTCCCTGGCTCTCTTTCTCTTCAGATCGAGGCTGCTCTCATTCCCTCTCTCCCTCTCATTTCCAAGGCAGCCAGCCGGTGGGACCTCCAGGGTCGAAGGTTCTGCCCTGCCTCCACCAACCTCCACCTCCCCAGCGCCTCTCTGCTTCTCTCCCTGTCTCCTTCTCTCCCTGTCTCTAACCAGCTCTGTCCAAGTCCCCTATGGATCGGCTCCTTTCAGAGCACTGAAGGCATCTCCAAGACCCACATCCCAGCCAGAGAAAGGTAATCTACCCCGTTAGAGGGGGGTGGGGGTGGGAGGGAGCGGGGAAGGAGGGGAAGGGAGGGGGTGGTGGTGGTGGAATCAGATGGAAAGGAAGGGGAAAAAAAAATACACACACACAAAGCCGCGGGTTAGAGGTGCCTTGTCATGTACAAGTAGGAGAGGATCGGGCTGGATCGGAGGCAGCAGGCAGTGTCTGCTCCTGGCTTGCTCTTTAAAATAATAACAATAAGGCGACTTTAGTGCGTTTTTTATGACTCGGAATAAACGTTTAAAGAGGTTTTGTTTTCCAGGAGTGAAAGAGAATTATTTTTAGGAGCTGTCTTCTCCCCCACTAACCATTTTCTCGCTCCCTTCCACGCGCCCCCCCTCCCCCGTCCCCAACCCCGACCTCTCCAGGGTGTCTTTCTCCTATCCGGGGGTGGCACGGAGGGGGTGAGGGGAAGAAAGGGGGTTGGTGGGGAGGAGAAGGGGGTAGTGAGCACTGCAAGGGAAGTGATTTGGTAGCGGCGAGAGGCAGAGGAGATGGGGGGTGGGGATGCTGGCTCGGCAGCCTGTTTACTAGAAAGTCTCGGGGTTATAATGTTAGAGCACGGCCGGGCTAGGCCGGGGTGCATTGTGTTTGCCCGAGACCAAGGCAACGGCAGCGGCGGCGGCCGCGGCGGCGGCAGATCCAGGGGGGGCAGAATGCAAAGTACAGTTACAGGAAAAGCCGCCTAACCGGGAGCGGCAGGCATTGTGAACAGGGGGGCTGTGCGGCTCTGCGCCGGGAGCCCCGCGCGCGTGTCTGTGGCTGTGTGTGTGTTTGCGTGTGTGTGTGCGTGCATGCGTGTGTGTATTTTTTCTCACCCTTTCCCCTCCGCCCTAACCTCACTCCTTCCTCCGCCGCCTCCCCCGCCCCCTCCGCCGGTGCTGGAACGAGCCACAACTGGGGGTGAAGGGGTGGGGGTGGGGGTCAGAAAAGTAAAAATCGCCCAGGATTGTTTCTTTTTATTCAGAAACTGGAGTTACTCGCGTCGGGTCCCCGTAAGCGGAGGAGCCTTTAGGAAACCTTGCAAATCCAGGGTCTTGCGGCCTAGGAGGTGGAAAGGGCAATTAGTATTTTTTTTTTTTCTCCCGTAAGGGGAGGTGGAGACACCGGGGTGGGAGTAGGGGGATGAGATGAAATACACAAAGGCTTTGAGGAGCCTGGGTCCCCCTTCCCTCGGTGTCAACTACACAACGTAACTCATCTCTCACCTCCGACCACAACCTCCGACCCCCATCACATGTAAGTCGAAATGTGGGCCAGAAAAGGTGCATTGATTGAGAAACACCGAGGACAAACAAAAAACCGGCTGGGAAAAACTTTAAGTGCAAGGAAAAGATCACCACCTTCTCCAAGGCCCTTTATACCACCAGCAAAGGTCGTTGTCTCCCGGCGCCCCCCTCTTCCTTGCTCCTCCGACAGAAGCCAGGCGCCCGGGCGCTTGATGGACGGTGGTGTCGTGGGCTGCGACGGCTCCGGGGGGCTCTGGCCAGGGCCGATTTGGGATTGGCCATCGGGAGGATGCCAGAGCCCGCTGGGGAGGCATAACGTGTTTGGGGGGAAGGTGGGGGGAGAGCTGAGGGGGCGGGTGGGCAGGGGGACTTGGTACAAAACCCGGGATGGTGCGGTGTCAGAGCTATTGGGCGCGGATGGCAATCAATCAATCTGGGACCGGTAAAGAGAGAGGGAGAGAGGAGGTAGCCAGAAAGAAAGGAAGGAGCAGTCACCCTACAGCGGAGCCCAGTGCAGCAGGGTGGCAGGAGGGGCGGCAGCAACCGTGGTGGCGGCGGCGGCAGCAGCAGCAGCAGCCAGCGAGTGCTCACCAGGAAGGAAAGGGGGAGCTGTAGACAGGACTAGCAGGACGTGGACCCGTAGAGGAGGTGGGGAGTGTGTGTGTGTGTGTGTGTGTGTGTGTGTATGCACTCATGGGACCAGGGATAGATTATCCCCCTTTCCTTTTAAGTCCTATATTTTAAACCCTTCTCAAACTCCCCAAATCTGAGGTTTCTCTCTTTCTAAAGGAAAATATCGCCGAGTGTGCCAGTGGTATACCTGGCGCTGGACACAAGTTCAGGTGTGTGTGTGTGTGTGTGGGGGGGTCATATTTAGGAGTAAGGGATGGGGAAGAAAGCTTTGGTGTCTCTCTCCAACTGTCTAACTTTCTGCTTCTCCAAGCTGTGAGCGCAATCCCAACGAAGGTGGATGAGCATCCTTGGTGTGGGTCTTACTGTAGCACCGAAAGAAATTAAAATAATAATAATAATTAGGGACTGAAATGGGATAGGGAGTAAACTGGAGAAAGTTGCTTCTAAAATCTTGGGGTGTCGCTTGGTCTCTTCTACCCCTGACATTCTCGTGGGGAAAAAGAAAGCAATCCCTTTTCTTGGCTGGGACAGGTACAGTGCTCAGTGTTGTCCCTTTCTCACTTGTCACTACTTCTGAGTAGAAGGTTATTGAATTTTTTTGGGGGGTGAGCCCCTATTATAAATCCTTTAATTACTCGAAAGGATTTCTGACCAGATTCCTGAAAATGAATATTCCTTATTGAACAACCGAAGAATACAAGTGGATGCTATCTAGGAAATAGGAAATAGACTTAGATGATTTTTTTTTTTTTTTCAAGAGAGATAATCAAGCAGGCACCAGCACAAAGCTTTTGGCAGCGTCTACAGCCTTTTTCTATTTTTCTTTAGGCTTATCGATGTAAACTATTTTTTTATTTTTGGGGGTGGGGTGGAGTGGATGTGTCAGTGTGAACAAAATAAATGTTGGCTGTCTTTAAGTAAAAAAGCACGAATCTGCTATTTGGGTGAATCTGCTTTCTAAATATGCTGTGGGTTAATGGCTATTATAACAGTCACATAATAACTTTTGATGCATCTCTGAGGCTAGATATGGACACTGTACCCTAAGTACTTTGGGGGAACCTCATTACACGTCCTTGCTCTCTAGAAAATGGCTTCATCGGAAGGTGCGGAGGTGAACACCCAGTTGCTGGGGAGGGGGGTAGAAGTGGGGAGTAGAAATGAGCCTTTTCTCTCCTGTCTATAAGGGTATCTGTGAAAGTTTTGAAGTCTTCCCTTCTGCCTCAGTCTGACACTCCTCTTCAAAGGACTCCAGATTAAAGGAGATAGACGCTGCAGGTGCACTGTTCCGATAAGACATTTGAAGAAAGAACACAGTGGAGACAAATTCAAATGAGTCTGTAGCCACCCATTCAGCCTTTGCTAGTTACATGGTCTTGCTTGTACTAATGAAAGGATGTTCTATTTGGCTCATGAGGGCAGAGGTTCGGAAATTTACAAATGTTCACCCATCAGAGGAAGATTGTGGAGGTGAAGGCAGGATTCTGTTGCCCCTTTGAAAGAGGGCAAATGATTTCTGTTTCATCTAAGTTATCTCTCTTTGCACCTTTAAAATGTTCGGAGACTAGAAGGGATAGGGGATGTGGTAACTACTGCAGGCTGCTTCCTAAATATTTTAAAAAGCTATGTATAATTCATTTTAATTAGTAAGTTACCTCCCCAGGAAATAGATGTAACATTTCAGCTGGTTCTTGGACTTAGGAAGCCAAACTGTTTTATTCAGAGGTCTTAGGAGGCTGGGCAAAAATGACGGTTTCCCTTTGCTTCTTTACATTCTGTATGTTACACAATAGGATCTGATGGTGAAGAATAAGAATTGCATGTAATTTTCGTAGCACTCTTTAATTTATGCAAGTACTAAGTTCCCACAGTATGAAAATGTGTATTTTTTTTCTTCTCCAAGCTTTGATGGCTAACATTCTTTTTAATGACAGTCATTTTTGTAACAGGAAGATGTTTCCATTTGTATTTACTTTGCTGTACAGTGCAATTATGCAGCTTCTCCCTCCATAGCGTCTTCCTACTTTGTATCTCAAAAGAGAATTACAGTACTTAGAGCAGGACTGCAATTTCAAGCAGGTGTTGCATGTTACTGTTATGCAAAATATAATTGTAACGGGAAGTTAAGGAAACAGCTGCAAACTTGGTATGGAGACTGGCGACATTATCATTTGTAAGCAGTTCTTATAGATCTCTTACATCACACCAATAGGGGCCCAAGTTTGAGTCTGAAACTGATGGGCCTTTTTGTCAGTGCTCCCTAAAGCCTCAGGGGACTGGGGGGAAGGTCAGGAGAGAGATAGACAGAGACATGGAGGGAGGAAAAAAGAGAGACAGAGATAGAGAGAAATAGAGACACAGAAAGAGAACCCTGAGATGTTGGTCCCTACAAGATGCCAAGTCACAAGTGATTCATCTCTTGGCAGGGACATTGTGGTTGCCTATTAGCAGAGCAGGCAAGGTGGATGTTATTTAGCCCGCCTTGCTAATGGGGAGAAGGCAAAAGATCTGAGTGGAATGCTGTGGAATGTCTTAGCCCAGATAGCATATGGAAGACTACACAGGCCTGGGGTTGTAAAATAATAAAATAAATGGCCTATGGCAAACCATCTGCCTTTTGCAGGGTGTTTGAGGTGTTCTATGCCAAATTTAAATCCAATCTTAGCATTCTAAATATTATTTTTTAGATTCCCAGCAAAGACTACCGAAGCTTTAATGGAACACATGGCAAGCACGTTTTGAATCGAGGAGCTTAGAACAAGTAGAAGGCGTATTGCCCTCTGAATATGAAGCTTAGTTTTTTGTTTTGTTTTGTTTTGTGTGTGTGTGTGTGTGTGTGTGTGTGTGTGTGTGTATTTGGTCTGGAGCTCTGAACCATTTCAAAAGTTTGGATCTGGTTTTTGCTTTGTAAAAATATACCTACCAACCCCTGAGCCAAACACAGATATTCTTTCTGATATTAGATCATAATATATCAACATTTTTAGACCAGAGACCGGAGGTATTGCTTCATTCTTTCCCCAAGTGTATAAAATTAATGACCAATTATGTAGCACCAAGAATTAGGTACTTTACATATGAAATAATGGTACACTGGCCACACACACACACACACACACACACACACACACACACAACTTTACAGAGGTCCTAGGTGACAGGTACATTCCAAGTGGTGGGCCAAGCGTGGGTATGTTTTACTTTCTTGCTGAGTGAGCCCATGGCATTCCCATTAGCTTAATACAATTATATATATATATATATATAATGTATGTATGTATATATATATATACATATCCTTATAGCAAGAAGAAAATATACTACTCTATGAGAAGAGGTAGTATGCATGCATTTGCAAGTGAAACACTAACTGGATTGCATATTATGCTTAAGTTCCTGATTTCCTTCAATACAAATACACTGTACATATATACATATATACTTGTATATATACATACAATATAAGTAGACATATATACACATGTATATCTATACACATGTATATATATATATGTGTGTATATATATACATATATATATATATGTCTATGTGTACACACACTTACCTAAATAAAAATGAAACAGCATTTTCCATTCATTGTTTTATTACATATATCCCAGGGGAACATTGAGCTTCAAGATGTCAACAGTAAATTTGAAATTAATCCAATAAGGAAAAACCTTTTAAGCAACTCCTCTGTGCAGACACTTGTAAACAAGATGTAACCTCATAAATTTCAGGGTTTTCAGTTGGGTGTAAATATTTGGAAACCAAAGAGGCATGTAGTTTAATGATATGGAAGGCTAAGTTCAATGTTAGCAAGACCTGTTCTACCTGTGGCACACATTGGCTGTGTGATCCTGGACAAGTCCCCTTAATCTCTTAAGCTCCCCAGGCAACTCTGTAAGACTGTTCAATTGCCTGGCTGGTGCTGATCTGCATTAATAGAAGGAGTTTCCTTGTCTGGGAGTTTCTTATACCAATAAAATCTTAGGGCTAATAAAAAAAAATTAGTAAGAGACTTGTAAAATATGAACCTTTAAAAATTAGGTTCAACCTTAGTTGTGAATGTGCCTATATTGGTAATTCATATAAGTGGCACAATTAAAATGAAAGATTGGATTCACCTTTGAGATGATCTGATTGTAGCCAAAAGTGTCCTGTTTTAAATAACGGCCCCACAAAATTGGCTTTAAGACGAAAAAATGAGTTGGGAAAAATGATATTTGTGTAGAATTAACCCAGATTCCTCAGGTTGACTACCCCAGTTAGCCTTGAAAACTTGGATTTGGGGCAGGATTTCTCTCACCACATTGGTTAAATTGGAAGTTTTTTTCAGTGAAGTTTCTCTTTTTTTAATTTAATTTTTTTATATTTTCTTACTTTTAGAAACTCCCAGCCTTGATGAGTAAGTCCCTCCTCGGGTCCCATCTTTGGCTGCAACACACAATGCCTGCCCCCATCCTTTGCTCCGGAAAGTTGTGAATTGCTCATGACTATAAGGAGGAAGGATGGCACATGGGATCCCTTCTCAAGGTAAAGTCACCATCACCGTGGATGAGTACAGCTCGAACCCAACCCAGGCTTTCACTCACTACAACATCAACCAGAGCAGATTCCAGCCTCCACATGTACATATGTAAGTATTTCTCATGGTCTATTTAAAAAAAAATTCAAGAAAAGAAAATGATTAAAAAAAATCTCAGTAAATAACAGAGCAATAACAGCAAATAGCTTTTCAAGGAAAAAAAATTAGGGAATTCTACTAGGGAGGATGAAGTTAGGCAAAACAGTTTGGTGATCAATAACTGATCAATAACTTAATCTCTCACCTTTTTAAAAAATATATATAATTATATACATACACACAAACATACATATATATATATACATATGTATATATGTATATATATATATATATATATATATATATATATATATATATATGTACACGTCCTTTCTCACATATCATTGAATCCCTGGGGTGTATTATAAAGCAATTAGGCAGGTGAAGGAAGTGACTTGTCCAAGTTCATACAACTCCTCAGTGCTGGAGCTAAGACAGGAGGTTTGATTTCCTCCACAGTAATGGGTAGATTTTCCCTCACCCCACCATTCCCACAAATAGCATATTTATTTAACATTTATACAATTCTGCCTCTTCCTTCCCCCCCCATGCCCCCTTTACATTCAGCTGTGAAATAAGCCTAATTGAGAACAATTGTCCAGTGATTACTGAAGCCATTGTCTTTCCTTTGGTGAGTAGAAAGTGTGCTGGCATGCCCCATTCCACTAACAATAAAGGGGACAAAGGAATAGGGAATTCTGGAACAGTTAGTATCAAAAACCAGTGCCCTTCCCTCAGACTTCTCCTTCCCCCTCACTCCCTCAAAGTAACATGGCTAGAAACTAACACAGCCAAGAGTAATTTTGAACCCTGACGTCCTTAAGTGGCCTGGCTGGATACTTGAGATTTTACTAAACTCCTCCAGAATCACCCTTAACTGTGCTGAGCTCCATCAGAATGAGGCAAGCTGTCACCTTCCCTGTTATTTATTCAAGGCCTGACTAGGTCAGACCCTTCCCCTTGTCTGATGTGAATGAATGATTCAGAGTTGGAGTGAAGCTCTTGGAAGAGAGTTATATAACCAAGATCAGAGAGGTTAGAAATCAGCTTGCCTGCCTAGTCCACACTGGGTAGAATCAAACTTAGAGCCTGCTAGGTCCTGAGTTTTCTTTAGTCTTCGCTTTTTTTGACCTTTAAACAAAAAGGTAAAATAAAAACCTTTTAAACTTCGACACACTAAGAAAATAAAAAAGGTGTTTCCTGTGACCCTGGAGACTTGGTGAGAATACCAAGATTTTGCTTCGTGGGCATAATCTCCATAGCCGACACCATTACCTGTGATGAGATGTCTGCAGAGCAAGGAGACTAAAATAGCAGGCACATGCAAAATCCTTGCAAAGAAAGACTGCAATTAAAATCTTTCCCAAGCACTGTGTACTTTAAAATATTTTGGGTCCCTTTAAATCAGAAGTGTTTTGGGTTTTTTTTTTTAATTGGTTTTGGAAATTGCTTAATTTATGCCATTGCAAGGAAAATGTTCAGGCTGACCAAAGTTTACTTGTTAATTGATTAGGTGTTTTTTTCCCTAAATAAGACATAAATATTCTAGGGGGTTTGTGGACTTTCTAGCACTGAGTTAGAGCTGAAAGACTGTAGGACCAAGTCCCAGCTCCTTCGCTTATTATCTGTGTGACATTGCTAAGTAACTTCACCTATCTGGGCCTGTTTTCTTATCTGTAAAATGAGTGAGTAAGACTATCTCTTCAACATGATTTGGAGATCATAAAGTACTTTTCAAAATCATCTATTTTTCCTCTAATATTTGGTATAATATCATGTAGAAGTCAGAATTTGAGTTTTATTAGAGCTCTATTTTGCACATATTTGGCACCCTTCATTCAAAAAATAGTTAGAAATTTTGCTGGCTCTAGTCCCAGTCAAGGATGTTAAAACATGAGGAAATTGGGTAAGGCTCTTAGAAATTGGTTTATGGAAACTGAATGAGAATTTAGGACCTGAGGATTTCCATTTGTTTCCTCGAGCAATATGAAAGTAAAGAGGTGTAGTGGATAGAGAGCCAGCTTCAAAGTCAGATAAACCCTAGATTCAAATCTTGCCACTGACTTATTGGCTGTGTGACCTTGTACACTTAACCTACAGATGTTTTCTAAGTAGTAGAAAAGGAGCCAGTCTACATTGGTAGAGGGAGCTTCTTACCCTGTAAGTTTCCTATGCTAATGAAATCACAGATATAATCCTTATCTTTCTTAATAAGAAATAATTTTGTTGTTATTCATTCCAGTCTGGTCCTATTTTTCATGACCCCATTTGGGGTTTTCTTTTTTCTTTTCTTTTCTTCTTTTTTTTTTTTTGGCTGAGGCAATTGGGATTAAGTGGCTTGCCCAGGGTCACACAGCTAGGAAGTGTTAAGTGTCTGAGGTCAAGTTTGAACTCAGGTCCTCCTGACTTAAGGGCTGGTGCTCTATCCACTGGACCACCTAGCTGCCCCCATTTGAGGTTTTCTTGGCAAAGATCCTGGAGGGGTTGGCCATTTCCTTCTTCAGCTCATTTTACAGATGAGAAAACTGAGGCAAGTAGGGTTAAATGACTTGCTCAGAATCACACAGTTAATACTGTCTGGAGCTTGCAATAAGCACATTCTAAGATTCATCTGAGTTAAGAATTATTCTAGTCTATGTCAAATCACAATAACATAGTCATCAACTGCTTGAAATGTACAGTTTGTGATTTGCAGCACTCCCAATTGTTTTTCCATCACATCATAACAAACTCATGTGGTTGGCGTTCTACTACATCCCCAACTGTTTCTTCAGCTCCTGTCATATTGGCTTCTTCACTATTCTTTGTGAATTTTCAGATCTGAACCTTCTTTCACACTGTTCTATGTAGTTCCAATCTCCTCTCTGTTTTTTCTTTGTCTTGACTTAACCAAATTCTCAGCCCCGATGCAAGAACAGACCCAATACTTACATCTCTCAGATAGCTCTCCTTTACCATTTCATGCCGCTATCCTTTCTGGATCTCATATTATCTATATATACTACACCTTTGAAAGACATACAGCAACTGACATTTGTTAATTACTTTATTTAATACTAGAATATATTTTGACTCCTACATTTAAAGTTCTTTTGTACAGCTATAACTAGGAAAGAGCTGCAAGTACAGGGAAGTTGAGGTGTGGAGAGCACCATCCTGGGGGCTTATTTCTTCTTCCTATAGCCACTTACAAACCTGGATAGTGTCCACATCTCTATCCCTTCCTCAAAAAAGTAGAACAATCCTTTAACAGTATAGAAATCTTCTGAAGCTCTCAGAGCTAAACCCTGCCCTCCCCCACCTGCCCCCATATAAATACTTCTAGTTCCAGCTCTGTCTTTGGAGCAGAAGCTATATTTCTGAGAATATCATTAATGTTCCACATGCATTAGCTAGTTGTTTGATTATACAGTCAGAAGGAAATAGTAGGAGAGGTTTTCATTTGAAGTGGTCTGTATCTTCATGGTTTAAGGACAAGGTCCATATTGTTATTAAAGGATTTATTGGTTTCCCTTAGAATTTAGATTTCTCTTTTTCTTAATTGTGTTCCAACAAATTACTGAGTTAAGTACCTGATTGAGTGTGTTGATTTTAATTTTTAGCAATGGCTTAATATTTCATTTACTAAAAGTTCAATATTACAATGATATTCATTTGTTAAAGTGGAATTTTACTAGTCTCTGAAGTCAAAGGACCTGGGTTTGAATATCTGCACTTTGTTTTTGTTATTGAGTCATTTTCAGTTGTGTCCAACCCCTATTTGGGAGTTTTCTTGGCAAAGATCACTGGAGTGGTTTTCCACTTCCTTCTCCAGCTCATTTTACAGATGAGGAAACTGAGGCAAACTGGGTAAAGTGACTTGCCCAGGGTCACACAGTTACAAAGTGTCTGAAGCCAAATTTGAACTCAGGAAAATGAGTCTTCTTGATTCCTGGCTTGGCACTCTAATAATTGTGCCAGATGAGGAAACTGAGGCAGAGAGCAGTTGTCAGTTAGGGTTACACAGTTGGAGGGAAGATTGAAACTTGGGTTTTCCTAACTCCAAGTCTAACTCTCTATCCACTTGCTGCCCTGAAGTTGAAAATAAAAGTATCATGGAAGTATTGGGAGATCATGGAGGAAGGTAATAGTGATTGGGATAGAAAAATGACTCACATGGAAGGTTCATACATAAAAGTTGGTGATATGGTAACAACAAAATACTCTTATCATCAGTCTGGAACTCTGAAAAATCACATTTTATGAACAATCTGGAAATTCCTTTTGGGAGTTTTTGTGTTGGATGGCATTGCTTCTTTTTAGAGAACTCTACATATATTCAACTCTTTGGTGCTCGTGAGCTACTGTGGCTTGTGTTTATCACTACTAATTATTTTTGCACTGGGCATTAGCATGACTATAATTTTCTCCTTAATGTTTCCAATCTCTTATTCATCTTGGAGATTCTCAATGCCCCTTTTTAGCTTCGATTAAGTCATACATAAAACACAAGATATTTTTTCTATTTTTCCTTCTTAAAAAAAATATTTCCCTGTATGCTCCATGGGGGAAACGCCTTATGGTCCATGACAGTCAGACTTTGTTTCAGAGCTAACTTTGTTCCTTTACTGTGGATTTCTTTGTTTGTGTTCCAGCATTTTTTAAAGTACCACCAAATTAGATCCCACTCTCCTGCAAATCCCCCCATTGGGGTCTTTTGGATTTGTATTTCAAAGTTCAGCTTTGTTATGTAACAGGACACACCATATTTGGGTAGTTGTCTGGCTGTCCTGACACCTAGTGAGCTTTTTAATAAATATTTGATCAATTGATATTAGAAAGGGGGGAACATAGGAATAAATTCTGTCATTATTCAGTAAATGACAATAGCTCATATCTATGTGGCACTTTAAGATTGGTAAAATATTTTGTGTACATTCTCTCATTTGACTCTCATGGCTATTATCCTTATTTTTATAGTTGAGGAAATTGAGACTGAGAGGACTTAAGGAGTTTGCCTGCAGACACACAGCCAGTATGTGTTTAAAGGAGGATTTGATCCCAGAGCTCTTGGATTCATATTCAAAGAATGGTAGATCAAGAGTTCAAAGGGACCAGGGAGATCATCAAGTCCAATCCTCTTGTTTTTCACATGAGTGAAACTGAAGTGTAGAGCCATGAAGTCACTCAACCAAGGTTATACAAGACATAAATGTCAGAGCAGAGACTATATTTGAGCACGTATCCTCAGAAAACAAATCTTTCTTTCTGCTTGCACCACGTTCCTCCAACTTCTGTTATCAAGATTAAAAGTGCAAGTGTGGTTGACATATATATATATATATATATATATATATATATACACGTAAAATCTGAAGATGTCTCTCCTTAACTTCAGAAAGAATCATCAGATTGCCATGCCATGCTCTCCCAATATGTTTTGTTATTATTTTTTAATCTTTGGGTCAGAACATCTTAATAGCAATATGCAACTGTTGAAGCCAGCCAAATCAGTCACACAATAGAGGGTGTACTGTGGAGATGCTAATTTTAGATTTTAGTTTTCTACAACTAGAATATCATGTCTGGAAAGATGATTTAGAAATAAACAAAACCCAACAATTTCTCAAAGTGTCCGTGTCATCGGTAGCAAATTCTAATTTAAAAATTGCATACCCTTTTCTTTTTTGTTGCTTGTTATTTAGATCTCTTATTTCACTGGTGTGGGAATTCCTTCCACAGATACATATGGATGATTCATCTGTACCTTGCAATTTACAAAATTCCCTGGGTCACTGAGATCTTAAATGTCTTGCCTAGTGTCACACCACCAGGCAGCATATGTTTATTAGACTTGAGATGTATCTTCCTGCCTTTAAGGCGGGATACTTAGATAGTCCAACTGCTTTTCTATCTGTATATAGTGGAAGAATCTGGCTTTTTCCTTCTTCCAAGATTTAGGAGATTATTTTATTGGTGAGCCTTTCTTTTGATCATTCCTTTCCATCACTCCATCTTTATCAGATTGTTATGTTTCCATTTTTGATTTGGTTTTCCATAATGCTCCTGAAAAATTCACCCTCACTTCTTTGGAGAGGAATGTTTTTCAGGTTGTAAAAACAATAATGCCTGGTATCTGGGTCCAGGTGGAAATACCAATGCTGTGGAAATAAAGTTTTGGTATATTTACTGTCAAGGGTATCAGTTGGTTTTCATATTCTTTTGGATTTTTTGTCCTCTAGAGATTTTATTTTCAAACTTGTATCCCCCAGTAGAGGGGTGTGAGCATACAAATAAATATCCTTTTGTAGTTTTGTATGTCCCCAATCCTTTTTGGAAATAATAGCAGTAGCAACAGCAATAACAACAACAATAAAAATTGAATCCAAACCAAACACTCTATGCTTGATAATATTTGTAGAATTTAGACTGTCATAGAGCTCTTTATAATAACAACAACGATGATATAATTACAATATAATAACAACGATGATGAAGATGAGGATATTGCTAGGAAAAAAGCAAAAACCCATGCTTCAGGTACCAGATTTGAAGGTGTGTGATGAATCAGAATGAATCAGACAATTGCTCTTTTGTTTAGTGCTTTTCTCTCAGAGGGCAGAAGTCTCTGGTCAGCTGGATGTTCAATAAGTCCTCCACGTGTCTTTGAGGTAGCATTCTCTACAGGAGATTCTCAAATCTTTTGGTCTTAGAATCCCTTCACACTCATAAAACTTATTTAGGACCCAATGCTACATTACATATAGCAATATTTCAATCAAATTAGAAATTAAAGCTGATAATTTGAAATGTTTATTTATTAACTCATTTAAAATAGTAGCAAACCAATGAACACAAATCACATATTTTATGAGGGAAAACTATATTTTCCTAAACAAAAGAAATTTAATAGAGACATTGTTTTCTTTTTTTTTCAAATTTCTGTAATGTGTAGCTTAATAGAAGATGGGAGAATAAATATTTACTTTTGAATTCAATTGGTTGTGATATTTTGTTTTGGTTAAAATATATGAAGGAAATCTGGCCTGATGAAAACATGTAATTTGAAAATGGAGGAGTATTTTAATAGGCAAACAATCCACTGAAAGAATACATGGATCACACTTTGAGAATTGATGAGCTAGATTTTATGGTTTCTTCCAGGTCTAAAATTCTAATACTGGCAAGGATTCTCTTGGCCTAAATATGGAATTGAAGATGTTTTCTACTATCCTATTTGCAATTTCAATTTTCGTATGAAATGATTTCCTTGTTGAATGAAATAACCCATGTAAAGCATTTTGCAAACTTGACAGCATCTGATCATTGTCATCGTCATCACCATCAATTACAGAGACCAATCACATTTCTAGCTTTCCATTCTTATTTCATACTTAGCTAAAAGTATTCTGTGAACGTACATGTTTTGGGAGGAAGCTAAAGAAAAGAGTGTCTTTGCTAAGTAATATGTCTTTATTATCTTGTTAATATTGCACTATATAACCTTGTATGAATTCTGGATCTCAGTTCCTTATCTGTAAAATGGGAAAGGGAAGGAATAAGTATTTATATGGTAGCCAATATGTGCCAGATATTGTGCTAAATACTTAACACATATCTCACTTGATCTTCATGACAAAACTGTCAGGTACATGCTGTTATTATCCCTATTTTACAGTTGGGAAAATCAAGGAAATCAGAGGATAATTGCTGAAATGCCCAGGATACCATAGCTAGAAAGTGTCTTAGCTTGGGTCTTCTTGTCTCCAAGTCTGGTGTTCTATCCATTACACTCCCTAGTAGTAGCATGTCCTTGGCTATCTTTTTCCCAATGCTAATTTCCTTAAAATAAAAGCATTTTATTCATTTATAGAGATATTTGGTGAAGTATATTAGGTTTTTAGTGTTTCCCCTCACAACTTGTCTAACTTCTACAAATGTACTCAAAAGATATCAAAGGAAGCAAGTGGTACAGTTTCATTACAACAGTAACTGTCTATTGTACCAGGTAACAATATATATGTAAATTATCATCTAGTGGATATCCTGCCATCTAGGGGAGGGGTGGAGAGTAGGGGGGAAACATTTGTAACAGAAAGCTTTGTAAGGGTTAATGTTTAGGAATTACCCATACATATGTTTTGCAAATAAAAAGTATTAATAAAAAAAACAATATATATGTAACACACTCTTGAGGACAGACTTTTGAAGAAAGATTTCTGTCAAGACTCTGGGGATGAGGGAGGGTAAATTTAAGAGAAAGATATCATTGGATGTATTTGAAAACAGAAAATTTTATAATTTCTATATTTAAAATGTTCCTGGTATTGTAAATGCTCTGGTGATAGAGACCAGGAGAGTCAGCAAATTACTTCTGATCATACAGAATATATCATTTTGAAAATATCTAGTGTCTTTTTGTGTATCCCTGCCCATTAACCTAATACCAATAATTAGGTCAAATGGGTGTTCTATAGGATCAATCTAATTTTCTATTTGAGCTTGCTTATTCTATTGGATACAGACTCTTTCTCTGTCACTGTCTGTCTCTCTCTGTCTCTATCTCTCTGAATCTGTCTCTCTCTGTCTCTGTCACTGTCTCTCTTTCTGTCTCTGTCTCTATTTCTCTGAATCTGCCTCTCTGTCTCTGTCACTATCTGTCTGTCTGTGTCTGATCTGAATTTGGGAGCTCCTCTGAGAGATTCCATGGAATCCATTTAACAAACATTTATCAAGAACTTACTGTTTAACAAGCATTTTTAATGGAATTACTATGTGTCAATCATGGTTCTAGTTTCTGGGAATGAAAAGACAAAAATGAAACAGGCTCTGTCCTCAAGGAGCTTACATCTTTATGATGTTAAAACAACTTGTGCAGTGTTTAAAAGATATGAAATATTTACAAAATCATTTTGAGTTAGAATCAGGGGAAGGGAGAATAATAAAAACTTTCAGAAGGTGGGAGAATAAAGAAAAGCCTTGTGTTGAAAGTAGCAGTTGATCTGAGTCTTGATTGGTAATAATACAGCCTTGGAAGCTGTTTCCCCCCATACTGACCCTTGATGGTGTTTGGGGAACTGCTTTACATCCCTCCATCCTGACCCTATCCCAGTGTTAATGGCAGGCGGCACACTCCTTTGTTTATCTTGGAATTTGATACGATCATTTTGGCAAGGGAATCCAAGGCCCTTTACTGCTTAGATGCTTTGTCATTTGTTGTTAATTATCTGTTACCATAAATTCTGCACTTTGGAGGGGAGAAAGGGTGGGAAGGGGGCTGTTTGGAAATATTTCCTTGAGAAAAGAGTGTATTTTTTTCTATGGACAAAAGATGGAGATGGGGGGTCTAGTTGGTAACTAGCTCAGGGGAAGTTGTGTTCCCCACCCCCCAGACTGGTTTGAGTCAGATCCTATTAATTCTGCAAAGGCTTTTTATTTTATTTTGCTAAGAGAATGTTTGCAATCCAGCTCTGGTCTGCATTAGTGATCTGTATCCCCATTTGAGTAAAAAATTAACTTTCCATCCTGAGCCTGCTTTTCAGGACGATCTCATCAGGCCACAATTATGAAGTAAATGTGTGTGTGTGTGTGTGTGTGTGTGTGTGTGTGTGTGTGTGAGAGAGAGAGAGAGAGACAGAGAGAGACAGAGAGAGACAGAGACAGAGAGAAAGAGAGACAGAGAGACAGAGAGACAGAGAGACATTGAGAGAGATAGAGACAGAGAGAAGGAGACAGAGAGAGAAATTGAACAACCTGAAGCGTATTGCTTTTAGCTAATATTGCTTTAAAAAAAAAAAAGCTTGTTAAGAAAAATCCAGACAGACTCAAAAGTAGAGCCAGTTACCCAGCGGCCTTTATGAGGTGTTTGGTTTGTCAGGTGTGGAATGAAAATGAGGCTTCCAGCCATTAATGGATTTTACTTGAACTCCCATTTTCTACAGGAAGAGCAGGCCACTTTATAAACAAATAGGGCCATCCTGGACAAAGGGCAGGACAAATGACTACAGAGATCTCTTAATGAAGCTCAGCTGAAAAACATTAGTGAATGGGGGAAGGGAGGAAGAAGGAGAGTGCCAGACTAAGTCCAATACCAATATGGCAACCCCCCTAGTGTGGAGGTCACCAAATCAGCCCAGGTCAGAAATGGAGAAAGGTCAAAGCTTCTATGCTAATTAGCAATGGCATCAGCCTCTGGGCAGTGACTGAACTTCCAGCCCATGAGCTGCATAGGGAGATAAACTCTCTTGTCTCCCTCTCTGCCCTCTCCATTCCCCCCCACATTTTTCCTGGCAAAGGGGGAAACTCCTTGAGGGCTAGCATTGTTTTTGCTTTGTCTTTGTATTTCTGATGTTTAGCACAATATCTGACCTGTGGTAAATTCTTAATAAATGCTTCATGATTGGTTGATACTGATGTCTCAAGATTTTTCTATTGAAAGTTAGAACATTGAACATTGGGGATGTGAACTATTAACTGAGTTGTTCAGGCTTGAATTGTATGTAGGTTTTGTACCTGCCAAGTTTTAAGACTGTTTTATACTTGTCCCCCTCCCATAACGAATTACCTTATTATTGTCCTTGGTTGACTTGTATGCATCCTGATGACTCAGGGAATACTCTGTAATACTCAAAACCTAGTATGCCTGTTTATCAGGAATGCGATATTTTAACTAACTTGTCAAACTTTCTTGAATATTTCATTTATTCCAACTGTTTGAGGACCTCTGATTAAGATAGAGGTTTTAGTGTCTATTTTTATTTTAATAACACCTATTTTCATAGAATTACAAAAGCTATAAATAAAATTAAATAGAAATACCAATGATGTCCACTAATATCATTCTCATACACTTTCTAGGACATATATTATCCTAGTTTGAAAGATTGCATTTTTAAGTTTTATTGACCCCTTTATTTATGTTTATATCATTATTATATTTGAGTATTACATCCACCAAATTGGCTTTCCCCACATATAAATAAAATGGTTAAGTAAAACCAATCAGCACAGGATTAGATCCACCAGGAAATAAAACATTTTGCACATGCAGTTCCATACCTGTCCAAAGTAAGGAGGGAGATACATTTTGTTTTTGTCTCAGTGCCTGATATATAGTAAGTGCTTAATAAATATTCTGTCTCCCTACTTTTCTTTGTACTCATCTATCCATCAACCCAGCTAGCCTTCCTTTCTCTTTGTCTCTGTCTCGCTCTGTCTCTTTCATTCTCAGTTTCTGTCTTTCTGACTGTTCTGTGTGTCTCTCTTTCTGTCTGTTTATCTCTGTTTTAGTCTGTGTGTCTGTCTCTGTGTCTATCTCTTTCTGTCTCTCTTGTCCCCCACCTTCTTATTTTGTCTTTCTCTGTCTGTCTCTATCTCTCTGACTCTTTCTTTCTGTTTCTCTCCGACTCTATTTCTGTCTCTGTCTCTGTGTCTGTCTCTATGACTCTGTCTCTCTATGTGTCTGTCATGTGTCTGTCATTCTATCTCTCTGTCTGTCTCTGTTTATCTATCTCTATTTCTGCCTGTCTGTCTGTCTCTCTCACCTTCCCCATCCCTGTCTCTATTTTTGTCTATCTATCCATCTCGGTGTCTGTCTCTCTCACCTTCCCTGTCCCTGTATCTATTTCTGTCTGTCTGTCTCTGTCTCTTTGTGTCTGTGTCTATCTCTGTCTTTGCCTTTCTGTCTATGTGTATGTCTGTCTCTCTGACTCTCTGTGTTTTTCTTTTTCCATCTCTCTGTCTCTCTCTCTCTCACCCCCACCTTCTCCTCTCTATCTCTTATTTGTCTTTCTCTATCTCTCTCTGTCTCTGTCTCTTTCTCTGATTCTCTCTGTCTCTCTATCTGTCTCTGTGTCTATGTATTCTATGACTGTGTCTGCGTCTGCGTCTGTCATTCTATCTCTCTGTCTCTGTCTCTGTTTCTCTGTCTGTCTTACTCTGTCTCTGTGTCTATCTCTCTCACCTTCCCCATCCCCATCTCTATTTTTGTCTGTCTGTCTGTGTCTGTGTCTGTCTCTCTCACCTTCCCCATCTCTATTTCTGTCTGTCTATGTATCTGTTTCCCCACCTCTTCTCCAGAGCCAAGATAGGTCATTTCAATTACCCATCATTCTCTAGCCATTTGTTTTTGAGAGCCTGTGTTTATACCTGACAGTCTACATTTCGTGCTAAAACAGGTAACTTATATCAGTCTCCCATGTTTTTTTTTTGGGGGGGGGCGGAGCTGGATGAATTCTGAGTATTTCTAACCCTTCTCTGCTAACACTGTAGACATTCCCGTCTTCTGTGGAATCTCCCCACATGCAATAGAGTAGTGTATCAAAGTCTTCTCAGGCCTCAGAGTCTGCTTAGAACTTCAGAAAATGGACAGAACCATTGGTCCCATGGTCTTGGAGTTTGTGGTACGAGGAAGCATAGGAATTGGGGCTCGCTGCTTTGTTTTCTTGCTAGAAAGCTGAGATGTAGGTAGCACTGAGTGTTTTGTTTTAACTCCTGATTAAATATTCATTTCTTTACTGAACTACTCAGTGTCTTTGAGTAGCTTTTGAAGCTGGGAGTGCATTTTGACCTTTTCAATATGGGCCTGACCCGGCAGCTTAGCTTGGGATTTCCCTGTAGTCCAAGGAGAAACCCATCACATATTATCATGGGAATTGTGCTTTTTGCTATCGAATGACTTCTATGATAACAGTTGATGTTTCTATACTGCTTTATGATTTCCAGAACATTTTTTTTTTCTTAAGGGATTTAGCTCAAATGATAGCAGCAACATTGGGCTAGGGAATCATGCTGAGTTTGCAGTCAGAGGACTTGACTTTAAATCTTGATTGGCTATTTGCTAACTGTGAGTTTGGTTTTTCTATTGGTCACAATTTCCTGATCTGTAAAATGAGACTTTGGTCTAGAAGACCCTAGAGAGACCTCTTGCTCTAAATCTATGTTCTTGGGAGCACTTGCCTCAATGTGAAAGATAGCATGATGGATTCTTGCAATTCTCCATGGATACTTTGAGATGAAGATGGAAGGGGAAAAGCGTAATTTGTGGGAGAGCAAGATCAATTCTTTCCATTCTCTGTGGACACTTTTGAGAGGCAGCTAAGTGAGAACTTAATTTTAGATTAAAAACAAAAACCTGGGTTCTAGTCCTGGCTGTTGCATGTTCTACACACTTAATCTTGAGCAAGCCACTTGTAGTGTTGGTAGACTTGACTTAAACTCAAGCCAGAATCTCCTTGACCTGGCAAATCATGGGAAGGATGTAATGCTGATATTATCTACATTTTATAGATGAGGAGATTGAGACTGACAAGATAAATTACTTACCCAAGTTCATTTTTATAAAATTATCCTTTATTTTAATATTCATTTTTTAAAATATTGAGTTCCATATTATCTGGCCTCTGCCCTACCCATTGAGAAGGCAAACAATATGATTTCAATTATACATTTGAAGTCATGCATAACCTATTTCCATATAACCAATAGGCCATCACTTATTATGTTATAACTACTTTCAGGTATTATACTAGGTCCCCAACAAAATGAAACTGTCCTTGCCTTCAAGGGGATTATCTCTTATTGGACCTAGTGCTCAACCTACATCCCCTAATTCTGAATTCGGTAGTTATTTCTCTGCTTACAGAGAAAGAACCTTTCCTTCCCAGCGAACTCATCTGTTTTAATTAGATGTCTACCTTTTTTCTTTTTTTAAAAATTCTATTATTAAGGCAGAGCCAAGAGAAAGTGATCTGTGATAATTCCAAAGGATTCCATCATAATGTTAGTGTTAAGGTGGCCTTGTGGTAGTTAGAATGTAGGGACATAACTAAATATGTGCAAAGAGCCATACTGAAGATTATAATTTGACTCATGACAAAACTTGAGTCTCCAGTAGAATGGGGAACTTTATTAAGTGGCAAATTTCTTTATTCCTTTATCAAGAGGAATCAAGTGGATAGAGGGTTGAACCTGTAGTCTAGAAGGTATTTAACTAATCCATTTAAATTTTCTGAGCCTCAGTTTCCTCATCAGTTAACTGGGAAACAATAGTTGTCTCATCTACTTCATAGGCAGTTTCTTTTAAGGCTCAAAAAGAGATAAAAGCATATAAAGTATTATGTAAATCTTAATGGAAAATACCAATATCATTTTTAATGATAATTATGTATCAGTTTTCTAGCTTGGAGCACTTGCCTTTCTGGTAGGCAAAGCTAATGAAAGTCACAAACATAGATTTTTGTGATAAAAGTAAGCTGGACATGTTGCTGATTATTGTAGGGCTAGAGAGACAGTGAGGTAGACAGGAAAAAAGTAATCCCCTTCAATCTGCAAAAAAAGTAAGAATTGGAAGAGGTGGGTTCAAATACACCCCTCTGTCAGTTAGCACTTGTGCAGTCTTAGACAAGCTATTTAATCTGTGAGTTTGCTTATCTGTAAAATGAGGGCTTTGGAGTAGATATCCTTTAAGACCACTTTGATCTTTAAATCAATGATCTTTCTAAAAACCAACTAGCACCATCATCATCACCGTGATAAATGACATTTTTATAGTGCTTAAACTTTTGCAAAGCACTTGTGACCTTGTATTGTAGAAAGGATTATAAGAAAAGGGAGGGGGCAGGAGGTTAGATCTCTCCTTGGATCTCTCAGTTTTTCTATCTATAAAATGGGGACTGAAGAAGCAGGATAAAACTGGTTGATCTTTGGGATCCCTTTCATGTATAAAAGACTACTCTTCTGTGGGTCTGACAATAGGAGGGAACCTAGGTTAGCTGAGAACATTCAACAAAAAAAAAAAATTCTTCTTTGGAATCTGGGGACCTTTTAATATAGTTTTTTTAAATGTTATCCTTCATCCCTGGACTCCTTCAGGTTTCTCTGCTGAGTAAGGTATCACAATGTGATTTTTTTTTTTTACAGATTACTCTTTTTTTACATGCTACTAATTAATGACATAGACTTCAGGGTAGGACATAGTAGGAGGAGAATGGCCCCTTGAAGGTAAAGGTCCTTTGATTAACCAACATTTTTGATAATTACCCAAAGTGGCTGGGCCATGACATTGTTTAGGTCATCAGTAGCCCCCTTCACCTGGGATATGAGCAATACTCTTTAAAAACAAGCACAACACAGAAATCCGCAAGTGCAGTTTAAATGAGTCTGTATTCTGCATTATAAATATGCACCGGACACGGGGAGAGAAAACCGGAACAATCTCTCAGGATGCTGTTAGGGCCAAGCGGAATCTCATTAGGGACAACTTCAAAGATCAGTTCCTCATGTCCATAAAAACAAGTGTAAATTATCTGGTCGAGGCCTGCTGTTAGCAGTTAGGGGGATACATTATGCATGATTCTAGACTGAACAGAGTATGGGCTGGCTGCTCTGTGTTCCCTTGTGAGGTGGGATTTCTCCCTTATGCTCTCCCCACCCGCCTAACCCCATTTTTTGTGCTGAGTTCTGCCTTTCAGTAATTTATTGGTAGTGTTTCAGTCAACATAGGGCTTCATTTGTAACCCACCCCTGCTTTTATGATTAATAGACATCAACTCAGAGAGTAATGATGAGGTTCTAGTTGGTTTATGGGAAAGGCCAGTTGATGCTAATTTCTTGATCTTTTTACCTCATGTGAGGAATTAAGAGTTTGAGCCTTGGGGATTTCAAATCTCATAGAATAATGGATACTAGTTTCCTTGATTTTTTTCCCCCCAAAGATTTCTTTTTTTCCCTATGATCATTTGATTAGTTATTTTTAAGTTTTCTTTTATGTCTTTTATTTTAACATTACATTAATTTCTAAATATGTCAACTCTTCCTCACCTAATAAACCTTTTCTTATATAAGATACTTAGGGAAAAAAATCCAAAAAGTAGGTCAGCACAACTAACCAATAAATGGATCATGTCCGACTACACACGAAGTACAATATTCATAACTCCTCACCTTCTTGATGGAAGAGGGAAGCTGCACATTATCTCTTCTGTGGGGCAAAATTTCATCATTTCATATCATTCAGTTTTGTTTTATTGTTCTTCCTATTTACGTTGTTATTATGTATATTGTTTTCTAGCTTCTGTTTGCTTTTTTCTTTATCAGTTTATATAATTCTTTCTGTGTTTCTTTGAATTCTTCAAATCCTTTATAATTTCTTACAGTGGATTATGTTCACTTACCATAATTTATATAGCTATTCCTTCCTTCCTCCCTTCTCCCTTCTCTCTTCCTTCTTTCTTCCTCTCTCTCTCTCTCTCTCCCTCTCCCTCTCCCCTTACTCTCTCTTCTTACTTCCTCTTTGAAAAGTGTAAAGGAAGCCCCCTAAATCCAAAAATAAGCCGATCTGTAGGTGGAAGAATGTCCCCTAAAAATGGCATGTCCTCTTGGTTTCCATCTTAAATTTTCCCTTCCTACGTTAGGTTAATAGAATGGCCTTTTTTTTTTCTCTTGCAGTGTCTTTAAAATTCAATCTTGCTATGCAAATGGTCACCAATGCATACTGACTCCCTGTTCCTGTTGTATTCCTGTTGTCTTCATTCTATTGATAATTCCACTACTTTCTCCAATACTTTCTTTTTACTTTATGCAGATCATGGTCATCATTGTTGCTTGTTGCAAATTTTCAGATTAATTCTTCAAATGAAATCTGCCTTCCTTACTTATTCTGAAGTCACTCAACCCTGTGATTTTAGAAAAATGACACGGTGTACTGTAAAGTTTGAACAAGGGAAAAGGGTAGAAGTCTTAATCTTAAAAAGGCACAGTTGTTAAAAAAAATAGCACAGTTGTGAAAAGGAAAATGGGAGGCTAGAAGAAGACAGCCTCTTCTAAAAGCAATAATCCACTGATATTTCAATCAGTGAGTTAATAGGTATAAGGTACAAGAGAAGTGTAAGACATAAGACCCTGGTTGAAAGGAGATCAGTTTGTTGGAGAAGACAATGAGTGCCCATGAAACCAGTATAGTGGATAGGGCAGTAGGATTAGATTGGCTATAATCTTGTCTCAGCACTAACTAGTTGTATGACCCAGTCAGTCTCAGTTTGCTTATTTCTTGGAGGGGGGTGACTGCAGACTATCTAATCTAGTGATTTCCACACTCTTTGGCTCATAGCAGAGTAATTCTTGGCTCAAGGATTCATGGCACACTGAATATTGAAGTTGGCCAACACTTTGGGAGAATTAGGAGACTTCTCGGGCATATGAGTTGATTATAAGCCTAAGTTCCATACAGATGCCCATTGGGCTACATGTCAAGATTGACACACCATTTGAGGACCACTGATTTAGGTTAATCTCTTCATTTTAGAAGTAGAAGAAGTGACCCAAATGAAATAAGGGCAGGTTGTCCCAAAAGTATTAGTGTACTTAAAATTATTAGAGGCTACAACTCCACATTTGAGACATTATCTATTCCCTGATCTCTTTCTACTTATGTATAAAGCTCAAACTGGAAGAGACCTTAGAGATCATCTCTTTTAATGCCTTATTCTATAGATGAGTAACTAAGGTCTGGAGAGGCTAAATAATTTACCCAAGATGATGGTAAGCATCAGAGTTACGATTTCAGTTCTAGTCCCCTTCATCTCTCTTAGAGCCAAGTGGAATCATTATTGATTGCTTAACCAGTGCTCTGTCCAGTGTGCTAAATTCACACAGTTGCTTATTAGCAGAGCAAGGTCTCTAAGAACTTGGTTCCCTTGGGTACCAATATAATAGTCTCTCTAATGTTCTATATAGGTGGCCTCTGTCCATAGGGAGCTTTCTATCTAATTTTATTTTCTTTGGATTGCACTTGTGTTTTCACTGATGTTAGAAAATCCTGATAAGGAAATTTCTCCTACCAAATCAGATTGGAACTTGTTCAGCAACCCAAAGTTTTAGAAGAGGTTAATAGACTTTCCCAACATTATTTTAGAGAGACAAGACTTAATACCCATGAAAGCACTGAAGAATAATAGAGAGTCTGAAGGACTATAGGTCAAGGTAAATAAAGGCGTGCTGGGTTTGGAGTTAGAAAGATCTGAGTTCAAGTCCTGATTTTGCTATGTTTAATCTGTATGATCCTTAAATTTGTTGATTTCTTCTCAGAGCTTCAGTACCTCCCTAGGATTTAGCCACTAGATTGTAGATGGGTGGATGGGGCATCAACTTTAAATCAGTGATTCTCTAACATCTTTATCTCAGTGCCCTTTTTTATTCTTAAAAGTTATTGAAGATCTCAAAGAGCTTTTGTTCATTTATCCTATTATGAAGCCAATATTTTAAAAAGTTTATTCATTTAAATGAACAATAACAAACCCATCACTATGAAAAATAACCATGTGTTCCAAAACAACAACAAAAAATAGTGAAAAGATTGACATTGTTTGTTTTTTTACATATTTTTGCAAATCTCTTTAATGTCTTTCTTAATAGAAAACAGCTGGATTCTTATATCTGCTTTTCCATTCAATCTGTCAATCTGTTGTTTTGGGTGAAGTATATGAAGAAAATCTGGCCTCATATAAGTATGTAATTGGAAAAAGGAGCAGTATTTTCATAGATAAATAAGGTTTTATAATTATTATAAAAATGGTTTTTCCCTGTTGCCTCCTTTCTATTTTGTTTTTAGTTTATACTTATATATGACTTGTTGTCTTTGAATGTAAGCTCCTTGAGGACAGGAATGGCTTCACTTTTATTTTTATCAAAAGAGCCAAGTATAGAATCTGGTGCATGGTACATATTTAATAAATGCTTGTTGATTGATTGAAAGAAGAAAGAGATATTTTCTTCACCAGAATCTTTTTTTTTCTGGTATAAGGGTCATTCTCCTTTTTTTGTTTTTTTTTTTTAAAAAAAAACACTTTGCCTATTTGTTCATTGATTTGTGTTTTTTAAAATATTTTTTGTCTATACATTATCTATCCATCTATTTATTTAATTGCTGATTAAATCTCACTGAATGTATTTCAATTGTATTCTTCAATTTTATTCCCTTGGATATACCTAAGCCCTTTCCTACCTCTGAACCCTCTCACTAACCAGTATTTTGTAATAGTCACAGGGTTTTCAAGACCAGCTCCTTTTCCTCTCTATTCTAAATATTATACCACTGGGGGATGGTCTCTTGTGGAGGAGCCTCTCTGTTTACAAGGGGTTTTGGGGAGGAGAAGGCAGCGCAAAAAATAGCCTTTCTCATCCAACTTTGTTCTTCATGTCTTTCTAACCTGAAAATCTCTGCTGGCCTTGAGGGCGCCTGGATGAACCATTTCAATTCCCAATTCAAAACTGTGCGTGTTTGGAGTGTAATTGTATCTTTGCTGTGATGTGAGATTTCAAAAGTGTGTGGACAAGAGCCATGGGTTTGGATAAGATGTGACATTCCAAGGAAATTGGATGATTTCTGGCCTGTTGGGTGGTGCATTATGAGGGGAAAGAATATTCAGACACTTGCAGGTCTTTTCTTTCCCAGAGAAGGGTGTGATGCTTCAGTACACTTATTTTTGACAAGGTTCAAGTATAGTTTCTTCCTCTGGCTGGGGTTAAATATCAGGCATCAAGGGCCATGCTTGAGAACTTCACCAAGGTCTCTGCTTGGTTAATGATGTCTTGGGCCAAAGATTGATACAATGATTGCACAGAAAATTGCTTCTGTTATCCATAATTTAGCATCGCCCATAAGCGAAGAGACAGTACATGTATTCTTCATGAGGTCTGAGAAAGTCTGGTACTACCAGGCATTTGTTCCATAAGTGAATTTCTGGCCCTATGGAAAATGCTCAGTAGCAGGTGGCAGTCATTATGTTAAGTAAGCTTCTTTATGGTAAAACTGAAGCAGAGAGAGTTGGCTATTGTGATGCTACCTTTTTATTTTTATTTTTATTTTTTTATCTTTTTTTAAAATTTAATTTAATTTTTTTAATTTTTTATAAACTTTTTTTTATTTTATTTGCATAACATATGTGTGGGTAATTCTTCAACAATAACCCTTACATACATTTCTGTTACAAATTTTTCCCCTCAACTCCCCACCCCTCCCCTAGATGGTGGGATATCCACTACATGTTAATTATGTTAATATATTGGCAAATCGAATATATGTATACATATTTCCAAACTTCTTATTGTTGTGCAAGAAAAATCTTATCTACACAAAAAATATATCAGATAAAGGAAACACAATGTAAGCAAACATCAATCAAGGAGTATGAGAATGTTATGTTGTGGTCCACATTTCACATCCCTCTCTCTGGGTGTGTATGGCTTTCTTCAGTGAACAATTGGAGGTGGTTTGAAACATTTCATTGTTGAAGAGAGCCATGTCCATCAGAATTGATCGTCATATAGTACTGTTGTTGCGTGTATAATGATCTCCTGGTTCTGCTCATTTCACTCATCATCAGTTCATGTAAGTCTCTCCAAACCTCTCTGAAATCATCTTGCTGGTCATTTCTTACAGAACAATAATATTCCATAATATTCATATACCATGCAAGGATGCTACCTTTTTATAGGAAGGATTTCATCTCCATCACCTGGGCTGCCATGATCCAGGAACCAAGGTGATAACTAGCATCTAATAAATTACAAATTACAAATATTCTAGGCTTAAAAATTGGTGAGCCACTGGTCTCTGGGAGAGCTTTCAGGACAGCTCTCCAGTAGAGTAAGTGAGAGTTTAAGAGGCAGCTCATCTGTTCTCCAGGGCATGGACTGCTTTTGAACAGGATTTGTGAGAAGTTTTTGGTCTTCAGTCTTAAGCTTCACAATATGGAAATGATATAATTGATTTTTAGTCTGGGTGATGATAACAATGGGTAGAACTACAAAGATCAATTCCCAACCTATTTCTCCCCAGGTATAAGACCTTTGCCATTACTTTGCATGTTTTCCATTTCCTTATCTGGGAATTGGTTGCACCCTTCCAGGAAAATGCAAACCCTTTGAAGACAGGAATTGTTTCATGATCACGTCTATTTGTTGTGTTTGGTTTTGGAGTTTATTTTTGTCTTTTCAGCATCTAGCACAGGGTCTTCCACATAGAAGAGATTTAATTGATAATCTTGGTTCATCTGAACTGAACATCTTTGCTAGTAGTTATCTTGAGTACAAGTAACCTTGTAGTAGGAGAGAAATGTAAAAATAAAATAAAGAATGTATAATATACCTTTGTTTTATAATATAAATGTGTATGCGAGTGTATATGAGACAGAGACAGAAACAGAAAGGGAGAGAGAAGAGAGGGAAGAAAAAAGAGAGAAGAGAGAGAGAAAGAGGAGAGGAAAGAATGTATTATAGAATAATGGCACAATGGATTGAGGACCAGTCTCAGAGTCTAGAAAATATATCTAGTTTTTAATTCTACATCTTACCCCTGAACAAATCACTGAGCTTCTCAGTACCTCAAGGAACTCTGTAAATGTCTAAGACAGAGCAAGTACTGATCTGCATTGACTGCCCAATGAAATTAAAGGTCTTTTCCCCAAGAAGAGTAGTTAGAATGAAAGATATGTAAATAGGTAGATAGAAAGATGGATAGATAGATAGTAGATGGATGGATAGTTGGATGATAGATGGATGGATGTGAATGTGGACAGAGGGGTGTGTATATCTGTTTGTGAATGTGTTTATACACTGGTCAGACCTCTAATTTCATCTGTGTTTGGAGTCTCCTGGCATAAAAAGTGTTTTTATTGATTTACAGACTCAATTGCATTATCATTTAGAGACTTAGTTGCCTGGGGTATTGAAAAGCTAAGGAGCTTATTCACAATTTATATAATAATAATATCTAATAAGAATTAGATGTTTATCTATTAAATATCAGAGACAGGCCTTGAACCCAGGTATTTTTGCATTCTGAGTCCAAGGCTGATCCCATGCTAACTTTCTATGCACACATTTATATACAGATAGAAAAAGAATACCCTGCAGCAATACATTATGACATCAAATATGAAACAAGTCTACTTGTCTCTTAAATACTCTTATCCAAAGCCACAGAAAGTAAAAATAGTGAACATGTTTGCATGTGTATAGATCCTGGGCTTGGGCTAATTATGATCACTCATGCAGTTGACCTTGTTCATTGAGGTAGACAAGAACTGAGCATTTTAAAATATTGGCTCCAGTCAAGGTTCAAGAGAAAATCATTTTTCTTTCAGTAGAAATGAAAAGACATCCAGGCAGAGGGTTTTGTTTTTGCTGTCCTGTGAGTTGGGGTTGGGGTGGGAATGGAGACATGGGGAGAAAAATATGCTTCTTTTATTTTTTTACATGTTTCTATTGCCACTTAATAAACAAGCAGATTCAGTCTTTTGTTTTAAAATGTAATCAGTAGAGAGATTGCATTTGTACTGCTTGTAAGCGAATGGCAGAAGTGAAATTACTTCTCTTCCATCTCATTTTGTGTCATAAAATGTTATGGGATGCAGGCTATTTTTCCTCTTCCTAGAGCTTCTTGCATTGATATGCGGGGGGGAGGGTTGAAAAATAAGAGATTCTTCCTTTCCTTTTCTTTGAGCACAAATCTGTTCCAAACTCCAGAGCTAAGAAATATACCCTCCCTTGTAGCATTCCCAATGTCTGGGAACAGTTTCTGGAATAAGTCAGAGGTTTGGATTCAATAGATACTGGTAAATTCCAGGAGTAAATGGTAGTTTAGAATAATCTCATATTGTAAAGCAAGTGTGTGCTAATCAGCTTGTGCCATTAAAAGCAGGGCCTTCAGCTGGCTAAGTGGGAATGCCAATCACAGTTGGTTGGAAACTACAAAGAAACTGAGCTTTGCAATGAGAGTTGGGGGAAGGAGGTCATTTGCCTGCAGAACATTCTGTCTGTCTGTCTGTCTGTCTCTCTCTCTCTCTGACACACACAAAATATATATAAGAAGAGAAAATCCAACTTGGGAATCACTGGCCTTTTTGGGGGGGGTTATTATCAGAATGACATGCATTTTTAAATTGACTTTTGAAAAGCTATCCTTAAGGCAGATTTTTATCCAAACCATAATTCATGGGGAGATCACTCCCCCATCCCCCTTCAAGGAAATAAAATAAATGATTTAACACAGCAGTAATTATTGCCTAACTTCAAAAGTCAGGAGCGTGCGTGATAAATGTGAACGTCCCCTTTTTCCCCCCACTGAGAATTTCTTTATTCATTAATTTTTAAGATGGAAGTATAAGCAAAAGTAAGTGTTCTTGGATAACCTCTAACATTGTGTGGTTGCCCACAAAACCTCTGCTTATTAACTACATTATTGATAAAAAAAAATGCCCTCTCCATGCAGCAGGAAGCGAGGCTGCTGATTCCGCTGTTTGCCTAAATGTGGAGACTGTTTAAGCTACAGATAAGTTACATCAGTGTGTTCACGGGATAACTACGAGATTTTTTTTTTGAAACGGCCAATGGCTGGAAGAGTAATGGGTTCCTTTCTCTGGTTTTATCAGAGAATCTGAGAGCAGGAATGGATTTTTGAAGCTACCTGGTCCTGTTCCTACCTGAACAAGACTTCCCTCTATAACATCCCTAACAAATGGTCAGCCCATCTTTGCTCAAAGATTTCCAAGAAGGGCGAAACCTTACTCCTAAAGCAGCTCATTCCACTCTTGGAGAAATCTCTAATTGGCAGGAAGTTGTGTTTGAGACTTGTATTTTGTTTCATTTTATTTTCACTTAGGGTAAGCCTAAAGCCACCAATTTCCTTGCAACTTAGACACAATGCAATGGGGCAATTGCCCCATGACAACTAAGCAAAACCAGTCCAATTCCAGAGAAATCCATGGGGGTCCTTGTACTTAAAAATATTTTGATAATTGCATTTTACTTACTAAAATTAATTTATCATTTTAATCATTGAGTTCTTTTGTAATCATGTGTATTTTCTCTTTTCTTTTAAAACTTCCTGAGTAAGGATCTATAGAATCAAATGAAGTAATATTTGTTAAGTACTCAGCATGAACTTGAAATATTTTGACAATTGCATTTTACTCACTAAAATTAGATAATCATTTTAATCATCGAATTCCTTTGTAATCATTTGTATTTTCTTTTTTAAAGACATTCCGAGAAAGGGTTTGTAAAATCAAATGAGATAATATCCGTAAAGTACTTAGCACAGTGCCTAGCACATGGTAGGTATTTAATACATGCATTTTTCCATCCTTTCCCGCTTCACTAGGTTTTCAAAGTGGTCAATAACACACATATAAATTCTTCTTTGTGACAGCCTTTCAGGTGCTTGAAAATAGCTATCATTCTGACTGCATTTATTCTCCAGGATAAAAAAAATCACATGAAGACTGTCACACCAAAATTGGTTGAAGTGAGTCAGAAGAATAGAAGAATTTAGGAGTACATGATCCCTGGCTTCAAGTTACAATGTCATAGGGACTTTAGATTTGTGTTGCTTAGCCTGAGAGGGAAGAAATATTAGCAATAAGTGGACCTGGCAGATAAGGAGGTTTTGATGAATACAAAGAAAAATTAAAAACAAGCAAACAATTTCCTAGTAATTAGAGCTGTCCAGGGGTGAAATGTGGTGACTGAATAGGTAGTGAGTCCTTTTTGCTGGAGGTTGAACATTGGAGTTCAAATGTCTTCTTAAGCAAGAAATTGAAGCGACAAGAAGGGTGGGGATAGGTTTCCTTGTTGAGACCAGGGCTTGACTTGGAGTTTCTTTCCAATTCTTCAGATTCTGTTATTCTGGAAGCATGCTTAAGATTGAACAAACCAAATGCAAAAATAGTTCACTCCACAAACTTTCCTAAGCAAAAATGTGGACAGCTGTGCTCAACGTTTAGGGGAAATGCAAAAATAAATTTTCAAAGATTTTTATTTGTATGGAATCTATAATGTAAATTAAAAAAACATACAGAGAAAAATAGAATCTAGATAATTAATTCCTTACATTGGTTTATAGCTTTATAATTTACAGAACCCTTCTCCATATGTTACCTGTTTTAATCATCCATGCTTCTATCCCACTAATGTCCAACACTGGTGCCTCATTGATGTGCTGAGATGATCCTTGGCTTCTTAAAATAATGAAGGGTAATCTTTGGCAGACCCTGCCAAATTAAAAGGTCTTTAGGGATGGGATCAGGACAATTTTTTGAAAATCATTTGTTGAGGGGATTGGAGAGCAGTTGGGGGGAAATATGGGAAAAAAGATGGTACATCCAAAAAACTGGATTAATTAAAATCCAGATATCACCACAGTTTGCTTAAAATCAAATGTATCAAAATTAAAACATCTAAAGAGCTTTGTCGTAATTTTCATCATTCTCAATAATGATAATATATGTATGTAAAGGTGGAGATTATTTGATGATGCCTTCACCATGCTTCCTTGGGTACTGAGTATTCTTGAAGGCAGGACTGTTAAATTTATAAGATGAACTTTTTCTTTTCAGTCTTTTAGAACCTCCTGGAAAAAAATGTCCTAGGGAATCTTTTAACAAAGATTACATTTTTGTGTTTTAGACAAAGTTTTTGCTCTTTCTTTGATCACTATTTTAAAATATTTGTTTCAAAATGTTTTTAGAGGTTGGAAATGAGAAGTTCCTTACTTCTCCATCATGACTCCCAGTCAGGTATATTCTTCTCCCTTCCCCACCCCCTTTCCAGTTCTTTTAATCTATTTCCTTCCCTATTTGAATGTGAGCTTCTGAACATTGAAGACATTATGCTTATTGAATGAAAGTGGCAGAACTAGAATTTGAATCTGAGAAGTTCTACCTACAGATCCAGTGTTCTTTCCACTGAAGCATACCAGATGTTATAAAGGACTTTTTTTTTCTTTCTATGGAGGTTGAATTCAACCCCTACATCCCCCTCCTTAAGGTCTCTTCCAATGTTGATATTTGGTAGTATATTCTTTTTTTTTTTTGGTGGCTACATTCTCTTTAAGTTAAACATATACAAATGATGAAATTCAGATAGAAATTTTCACTTGGGACTTCATCTTTAGCAAGGATTTCATCCATTCTTTTAGACTAACCAAGTGACCTGGAGACCCTGTCTCAAACAATCAATTGAATTGATTATTTGGAGCTAGATTGGCCAATTGATGCTCCAGGGTGATCCATCTCTTTTGTCATCTGACGGACTGAAGTAACGAGATTTCCTTTTATTTAGGTCCCAAGGATGACTGATATGAGCTATTGTTACACAATAGATCTGCTGCTTGACAATTAACCTTCATACCAGCTGGAAAAAGGAAATCAGGATGGACCATCTGTATGTCTGGGTGCCCACCACACTGTTCACAAATCCAGGCACAAAGATCATTTAGTCTGACCTTTTTCATAGGTTCATAGAATTAGAACTGGGGGAGACCTCAGAGGTCTTAGTTTAATCCTTTCCTTCTACAAAAGAGAAACTTGAAACTTAGGGTGATTAAATAACTTTTCCAAAGTCACACAAAAATCAGGATAGGAGGCAGGATTGGGACCCAGATCCATGTGCAGGTGCCTCTAGTATGTCTTCCCTCTTTATCTTTGCCTTGTAGAGGTGTCTTTCAAAGAATAACTTAAATACCAATGGATATGTGTCTTTCCTAACATTCTACTCTCCAGTTACTATTGGTACTTCCCTCTTGAAATTGCTTCCCATGTAGAGACAGGACAGAAAGGGCTCAGTCTGTGATTTGCTGTTCTTTTTGGTTTTATTGAGCATATACAGATATTCCCTTACTGGTTCCAATCCAACATAGATGGAGCTCTGATGTAATGCTCTCAACCATGTATGAATGAAGGTTGGTACTATGTAATGACATAAGTCTTCTAATTGGCTGGATGACTCAGGAGATGCTTAGCTGGGACTGAGTTGGCTTAGAAAAGGGACTACACTCTGTATTGTAGCCTCTTTTTCCTTCTTACTGCACAAGGATCAGTATTGTTTAGCAGGAGCATCTAAAGGATAAGTCCTAGGCGATACTAAGTCCTTAATCCCTCTAGGAAGAGTCCCACATGTTTTGGTAGCTCTGTAGAGACTAGAGTTCCCTTTTGGGAGAACAAATTCGATCTCTGCATTTTTATTTTATCATATCCTTTGTTAATTGTGACTGGGTTTGGGAAGGCACAGAAACAGGCACTAGGTGAAGAACTGGCCCCTGGGAAGCTTTGTAAAATGTTCTTTCTTTGATTTACAATCTAACTATATAATAGCAATTATAAAGGAATTAATGTAATTACTATATAATAATGCTCACATTCCTACATGGTTGCTTGGATGTTGGTGGAGGATGTTGTGCATGTACCAAGAAAGGAGCCATATAGAACCTTTAATAGGCACAGACAGGAGTCCATCCTTCTACAAATGATGGATTTTCAGTCAGGGTCAACTTGCCTGGGTTTGAATTCTGCCTCTTCTACTAACTATTTTTGTTAGTTTATCTAATTTAACTTATTTTTCATCTGTAGAAGGTGGAGGCTGGAACAGATTAGTGGCTCTCAGCTTTTGCTATTTGTGGCACAGTATTATTCTTTGCCATGAGGAATTGCAGCATACCATGGGAAATTTGTACAAATGCATGGGATTATAGGTCTAAGTGCTATAGATTTCTTTGGTACATACAGCAAAACTCATGGTGTCACCTTTGAGAACCAATAGACTGGATGGCTGTGATCCTATAATACCATAATATATAACAATGCCAATCTTCCTTAAAATAACAAATAATTAGTTTTTAATAAAATATAAATAATTAAACACTTTCTGTTCATTTGTTTTTTTTAATATATCTATATCTATACATCATCTTTCTATCTCTTTGAAAATGTATGTATATTTTTTCTCCATTTATTTTCTCTCTCTTTCCACCTACTTATCTCTTTCAATCTGTTCATTTTTCCCTTTCTCCATTATTCAGCTTGTCTATTATTCTTTGTTATTTTCCTATTTCTAAATAGTTATCTCCATTTTCTATTAACCATTATCTATTGCCTCTTTTCTTTCTCTCTTGATTATTCATCTCTTTATTATCTCTCTATCTCCATTATCTTTCTCTTATCTGTCATTTTCTATTGTCATTCTATTTCTATGAGATTATATATTTGGTATCTCCATTAATCTATTATCTATCTATATTTATCTATCTCATATATCCCATCTCTTAATCTAATCTGTTATCTTTCTATCATTTATTTTCCATCTATCATATATCTATCTATGTACCTATTTTCTATCTTTTATTGACAAGACCTTGTTTTATATAAGGATCTCTTGAAGTATCATGGAAATTTATACACACTCCCCAAAACAAGCATAAAATCTTCAATTTAAGAACAATGTACCAAATTACCAAATTATTTATACAAGGAATATACTCTTGGACTTTCAGATTTGAGGAAATACCATAGCTTTTTGCTCATCTCCCTTCCTAGGAGAAAGGTAATATGATACAGTGCAAAAAGCATCAGACTTGAAGTCAGGAGAAAAGTGGGTTTAAATATTACTGTCCTCAAGAACGATTTCTAGCTGTGTGACACAAAGCAAGTCATTGACCCTCTCTGAGCTTTGGTTTCTTAGATGGAAAATAAGGATAACATCTATGAACCTAACTCATGATTATTGTGGCAATCAAATGAGGTAATGCATTAAAGAGCTTTGTAAACCTTAAAGTGCTATATAAATGTCAGATATTATTAATAAAATTTATATGACTATGATTCAGTATGTACGCTGTAGGTTCATAAGCAGGGCATTGACATTATAAAACTGAGTGTTTTACGAAGACTAATCTAGTGATGAGTATGAGAGTTTAGAAGGGGAGGAGACTGGAGGCCAGGAGGATGATGAGCAATTATGGCAGAGATTGAAATGAGAGATGGGGAGGATTGGGACTAGTGTGGTTTCCAGGAGGTTAGGCAGGAATGGATCAAGGCCCCAATACATTGCTGAACAAAGAGATTGGCTGAGTGCAGATGTGAAAAGTAGAAGAAAAGGAATTATCAAAAATAATTTAGAAGGGAGGAAACTAGCAGTTCAGGAGAATGGGGGCATCATGAGTAAGCGTGGGAAACAGTCAAGTCCCTGAGAATACCATAGGTACCAAAAATTGGTTGGTTCAGTTAGAGGAAAGATGCACAGACTCCCAGATTTGTTCCCACGAGCCATCAGCTCCTTGAGATAAAAGAAAAGAGGGAAAAGTTCACTTTTCTTCAATCTTCTCTTTTTTTTTCTTTTGCTTTCGATTAAATCTTATTTTTACAAATATATAAAGTATACAAATCCAGCATTTACTGATAATAAATCATAATTTCATGACCCCTACATTCAGTTATGTGACTCCATATGGAGTTGAGACCCACAGTATAAGCAGCTTTGCACTAGATAATAGATGAGATAAAGAGATAGCTATAGCTCTAATGTGCCTTTGCCATTACTGCCTGTGGAAGTCATTTTAGCTCCCTAGGCATCTCTCAGGTTCATCATCTGTCAAATGGGGTCGCTGGATTAGCTGATAGAGGATGCCCTATTAGTTCTATCTCTGAACTCCTGAGCTTCATTCCTCTTTGTTCCAACTAGATTGGGCTTCTTACTACTTTTTCCCTACAATATTCTATCTCTGGCTTTTCAGAGGCTCCAAAATCAGCTCTCTGTTTACTATATCATTTTCTGGAAAAGAATCATCTGATAAATTTGTTTGCAATACAGTGGGAATACACACACACATATAATATATTGCAGATTGAAGCATAGTCTTTTTTTACTTTTTTTTTCTTGATTTTTTTTGCATATGTGGAAGGGTTATTTTTTAAGGGAGGGAGATCCATGTTTTGTTTCACCACATGACATTTATAGAAATGTTTTGTATATCTTCACATGTGCTTTCTTAAGGGGGCCTAGGGGTAGGAATAAGGAAGAAAATCTGGAGCTCAGAGTTTTAAAAACAAATGTAAAATAAAAATATTTTAAGTGTAATTGGGGAAAAATAAAAATATTTTAAAAACTCATAAATACATAAAATATATGTATAATATTATGCAATTTCAACATACACACACACACACACACACACACACACACACATATATATATATATATAAATTATTTTTGGGGGGAAGGCAATCAGACATAAGTGACTTGCTCAGAGTCACACAGCTGGTAAATGTCGGAAGCTATATTTGAGCTCAGTTCTCCTGCCTCCAGGGCTGTTGATTTATCCACCACACCACCTTCCTCTTCCTGTGATAAGTAGTTTCAAATAGAGACTATTTGACATATGGATATAGCATTAACCCATAAGTTAAGATCTTCATGATAATACCCAGCTCTGGGGGCACCTCCTCCAACAAAGCCTTCTGTGGCTCTCATCTCTCTCCTCCAATTATTTCTAGCCTTTTGCTGGAACTTCCTTCTCTTTAGCATAATCTCCCTTGTATCATCATTTTTTTTTGCCAGTGTCTTCCTCCCACCCGCTTAGATTGTGAGCTCCTTGGGAGGAGGGTCACTTTGTCTGCTTACCTAGGACAGCTCCTCACATATAATGGGAGACTTTGAAATGAATTGAATAACAGTACAGCTAAATTGGATATAGTGTCTGTGGGTTAGATTTCAGATTCCTAGCTAGACCTAAAATAAATATCTCAAATATATAGAGTATGAATGTACATTAAGTTATTGAATGAACCTTATTTATTTTTTTTTCTGACTTAAGCAATATATTGTGTGTCTATAAGCAGAAATCTACTTTTCTAGCATAACCCTTGGTCTCCTACTTTCCCCCTCCCCTTTTTCTTCAAAGGGAATATAATAAAACCTGACACATTACTTCAAAAGTAGTTTTTATGGAGCATTTGGCAGTATAATGCTGTTGAGTGGTGATGGAACGGTGCTTTCTGAAATAAACTGCATGGGATGGGGGGGGGTGGAAGAGGAAATGTTTTAAAAGGAAGGTAATAATATCTGTGCCATTCGGCCTCATTGGAACGTGTATTCCAAAGGTGGGAGGTGATTTTTGTTCTCTTTTAATCTACAGAGGGTAGCCAGGACTATGGAAAAATATTATTTTCTTTATCTCAGAGGAATCACTGCAATTGTTTACCAGAACTACTGGCATTTGAAGTTTACACATCACTGGGCACAGGGGCCATTTGTCGGTATATGAAGAGCAAGGTCCTTTGTTGGTTTGGGATAGTCTATTGACAGTGTGAGGTATATGTATGGATAGAGTGATTTGATAGAGCTTGCTTTATTAGAGAGGTAACAAGGTACTTTTTGTTCTGGGCAACAGTTGGGACTAGGTAGGGAAACTTGCCTGCAGAAAATTGGGATTGGCCACCAGCAGGACGAAGCTCAACCTTGCAAAGTGCTTTTGGCATTCTGGGGTCTCAATGGCTACTTAGCTTTAATCACTGAATGGGTGTTGCCTCAATCAACCTGAGACCTGTTGATCTTAAAAAGGCTAAGGTCCCCCATTTTATCCAGTCATCCTGATCTATGTCTGGTTACTGGACCCAGATGGCTCTGGAGGGGAAAGTGAGGCAGGTGACCTTGCACAGCCTCTCTCACTTAAATCAATTTATTTGCATGTCACAGCACCCCCTCCTTGATGTCATGGTTCTCTTAGAGAACGAAGGACAAATAACAATCCCTGTATCAAGGAAATTACAGGTCTGATTTTTTAAAAAAGTACATTTTACATATATATATATGTGTGTGTGTGTGTGCATGTAGCATGGACCCCAAGATTGAGTTTCAGGTTGGGATAGTCAAATGAACATTATACCCCAAATGGGAAATCATAAGGTCATGGATTTGCTTCTATAAGGAACCGTTGAGTCCATTTAGTCCAGCTCTTAACCTGGAATTGTAAATTTGCTTTTGCTTTTTAATATATTTTATCCCTGTATAATATATACAATATATATTTAATATAATATAATTGGTTGTTTTCTTTATAATTCTATGCAAACTATTGTATGCGTTAGAAAATATAATTCTGAGAAGGAATCTGTAAACTTCACCCGATTTCCCCCAAATGGGATCCTTGACAAACACACACAAAAAAAGATTAAGAACTCCAGATCTAGTCTAAGCCCATTTACAGAGAAACTGAGGCACTATTAGGTAAACGTGGGCTGCTTTGGTCCAAATGTTTAACATGTTCCAGGCCTCTGTCCCTTTATCCAGGATGTCGGACTAGTTCTATCTTCCCTACTTACACTATAAGGCTGCTGTGGGTGAGTAATTAAGATTACAACTCTCTGGAAAGAGTCATACGCTCTATCGGGTCAGTCCAGAGAGAGCCAGAGGACAATGTCATTAACTGCAGTAAGTGGAAATGGGGACTCGGGGCTTTCCCATTAGGAGTTGGGTTTGTATAGAAGTCAAGAAAGCTGGGTTGGGTCCCCTGTGAAAGGAGGTTGAGCAGAGAGAGCAAAGCAGGGCTGTTCACAGATTCACATGATTTGCAGGCTCTAATCACGAGCCAGCCAGCCCCGAGCTTTCCGGAGATAGAATTGCATCCCATCCCACAAGGAGGGTTTTGCCTTTAGGTTAAGAGTGAGATCATTGGGAAGACTTAGTTGAGGTATGCACTTAACTCTGGCCTGTGCTCATGTGTGGAAGACAGGAGAACAGAAGAGCTTATATTTTCTGGGTTGCAAGTTCCAGGGGGGATGCTTCTCCTGTCTGACCTTCTGACCAAATATTTATTAAAGATTAATCTTCCAAGTCAACCTAAGGCATCAGCAGCACCACAGGCAAAGTGGCCAAATACATTGAGTTTGTCTTGGACCTCTTCTAATTTTCCTTTCTACTTTTCCTCCTCTTTCTCTTTTTGTCTCTCCCTCTAGAGTCCCCTGACTCCTTCCACAGGGTACCTGCATAGATTGCCATCTTGTCTGGCTCTCTGCAGGGATAAGTATCCAATGTGTCACCTACTCTCTAAAATTATACCTCCTCATCCCCACTCCTTTGCAGCCAGAAGTCTCATCTATTTTAGCAGTTATTGACCTCAGCTAAAAAGTAGGGGAAGGCAGGGGACTAAACTCAGCTAAAACAGTGGAAAGTCATGTCAGGTCAAAAAGCATTTATTAATGCTTACTGTTAGCCATGCATTATGTTTGGCACTGGAGATACAAAAAAAGGGAAAAAACAAACAAAAAACTCCTAAGCTTCTAAGAAATAAAACAAAACAGTCCCTCCTCTCAAGGAACAGACAGTCTGATGGAAAGAATGCTAGCTTCTAGCGGCCAAAGATCTGTATTCAAATCTCACCTCTGACATGAACTACTTGTGTTAATTTGGTTAAGTCATTTAATTTTCCTGATCCTTGTTTATACATATATGAAATGAAAGTACTGCATCTAGAGGCAGACTTGTGAGGTCCCTTCCAGATCTGACTCCAAGAATTCATTTGTTATAGGACTAATTCATACTAAAATATGAATGACTAAAGATAGACTTGCCTCATCATTCTCATAGTTCTTAAAAAGAGTTTATTATTTTTCAAATGGATGATATTTATTTAGTACCTTAAGATGTACAAAGCGTATTATCTATATTATCTCATTTTTATTTTTCATTTATTTATTTTTCAGTAATATTTTATTTTTTTCAAATACATGTAAAGATTGCTTTCCACATTGATTTTTGTAAGGCTTTGTGTTCCAAATTTTTCTTCCTTACTCTTTCCCTTACCTCTCTCCTCTCCGAAATAGCAAGCAATCTGATATAGGCTAAATATGTGCAATTCCCTCAGATACATTTCCATATTTGTCATGCCATGCAAGAAAAACCAGACCAAAAAGGAAAAAAAAAACACACCATAAGAAAGAAACAACAAAAAAAGGTGCAAATACTATTCTCAATTCCCATTTACTCTCCATTGTTCTCTGACTGGATGCGGATGGCATTTTCTATCCCAAGTCTATTAAAATTGTCTTGAATCAACTCATTGTTGAAGAGCCAAATCTATCACAGTTGATCATCACATAATTTTGCTGTTTCTGTGTACAATGTTTTCTTGGTTTTGCTCACTTCACTCAGCATCAGTTCTTGTAAGTCTTTCAGGGCTTTTCTGAAATCATCCTGTTCATCGTTTCTTATAGAACAGTAATATTCCATTAAATTCATATGCCATAACTTATTTAGCCATTTTCTAACTGATTGGCATCCACTCAGTTCTCATTTCCTTGCCACTATAAAAAGGGCTGTTATAAAATTTTTTGTACATGTGGATTCTTTTCCCTTTTTTACGATCTCTTTGAGATACAAACTGGGTAGTGAGACACAGTTTTATAGCCCTTTGGGCATAATTCCAAACTGCTCTCCAGAATAGTTGGATCAGTTCACAACATCAACGATGCATTCATATCCCAATATCCCCACATCCCCTCCAACATTTATTATTATCTTTTCCTCTCATTTTATGAGAGCTGTGAAGTGAAGTGGTACTTCAGAATTGTCTTAATTTGCATTTCTCTAATCAGTCATGATTTAGAGCATTTTTTTCATGTTACTAGAAATAGCTTTACTTTCTTCACCTGAAAATTGTTCACATCATTTGACCATTTATCAACTGGGGAATGACTTGTATTCTTATAAATTTGACTCAGTTCTCTATATATTTTAGAAATGAGGCCTTTAAAAAGAGCTTATTAAATGAATCTCTCATTGTTAGAATGTAAGAGTTGGTAACGCTTTTCAAAAGTGAAATTTTGCTTGATATGGATTGTTTTTACCCCTCATTTTTCTATCTGCCAGGAGAAAGGGGATCAGCAGCCACTGTAGAAAGGTTGCCAACCCTCTCTCTCAGCCCTTGAACTCCAAGGCCCAGGTACTACAAAGAAAGGAATAATTACATCTTATAAAACATCTTGCTTTGTTCTTAACAGAAACATGAGAAAGCAGCTGGAGACTTTCCCCATTCCAGTGACACACCCTTGCTTCAAAATCTATAATCCTATAATTCGCAAGGCACTTTAATTCTCTGTACCTCAGTTTCCCCACCTGTGAGATTTGAAGGTTAGACTAAATGACCTATAGGCTCTAAATATATGATCCTATGAGAAACAGCTCAGTAGATGGATGACTGGCCTCAGTGTCAGGAAAAGACATTCAAATTTTGCCTCTTATAACACACTGGCCATGTGACATTGGGAAGCAGGAGAGACTCCATTATTTCTTCTCTAACATAAGATCATCACTGTTGAGTGGCAGTCCATCTCCTTAGTGACCATTCCTTAACCCTTTTCCTACCCCTGCCTTTTTTGTAGGAATCACAGAGTCTCTAAAGAGCTGAATTCAAGTCTAAATGGATCTAGCATCACCTATTCACAAGGTCTGATTACTTCTAATAGTCACCTTAGAGTTATAGCATCTCAAATTCTGGAGTCTTTACCAATGCAATGAAGTCATCCAGTCTGTCTGTTTGGATTTACTCTTACTTACAGCAAGATTAAGTGATGATCAATTGTGATGGACTTGGCTCTTTTCAATAATGAGATGATTCAAGGCAATTTTAATAGACTTGGAGTAGTAAATAAGTACTACTCCAAGTCTATTAAAATTGCTTTTTTTAAAAAAAAAAAAACTATCTGGGTCACTTCATCTCCTCTTGGCCAAGAATTAGGGATGTTGGTTCCTTGCCTGCTGTCAGGTTTAACAGCCTTCCCTTCCCATGTACCCCTCTATGTAGACTAATACATCACTCTCATACTTTAATTATAAGATTACATCCATTTTCAAATCAGTCTTATTCTTTAAACAAATAAAAACAAAAGGTTAATAGATTAGGATGCAAGCCAAGATTATGCCCCTTTTAAAGATTGATTATAACTTTCTCAAGCAAAAGAGTGAGAGAAAAATCAGAGTCCCCTTTTTGGGCCAAATTGATTTCAATCACTTGGTCTGGCTTTTGTAAAGAACAGGACACATTTGTATTTCACAAACAGGAATGTTGCTATAGTTTTAAGGCCCTCACGATCAGGTTATTTTTATAGGGGAGGCAAAGGTAGGAGAGTTTAAGTTGTCTGAAAAATGCCAGCCAAGAGGCATTAGCCGTCTCCATCTAAAATTGGCCTCCAAAGACTCTTTTAGAGGTGTGAGGAGTGGGGGAAAGTCTATCTGATAGATAGATAAATTGGTAGGTAAATGGATTAGAGTAGATAGCTCCTTAGGTCCCTTTAAAACTCAAAATCTATAAGCTCTTATAACTCGTAAATCACTTTAAGTCCCTAGACCTCAGTTTCCTTACCTGTAAAATTTGGAGGTTACACTAGATAACCTCTAGGGTTTCTTTCAGCTCCAAATTAACTATCTTTTAAAGAAAGATATAAGACAATGAATAGATGGTCAGCCTCAGTTTTCCCAAGAAGGCCTGCATTTGAATCTTGCTTCTGATACTTATTGGCTGTTTGACAGTGGGTACAACTTGTGCCTTCTCAGTGCCCCCAGGATATTTTCTAGTGACAAATTTAGACCACAACAAAGTGAAATAAAACCTACCTTGATGGCAGAGCCAAGAGAGAGAGAGCATCTGTATGCCCTTGGCAGGTTTGAAAATTGTGTCCCCTGGTAATTCAGTTCCACTGTGGGGCTTGAACATTTCCATTGAAGACAGGGATGTGATTGAGCAGAAAATAAGTAATAACTCATAATTATAAATAGCTATAGGGTTTACAAAGCTTGTTCTTTGCAGTCATCCTTGTAAGATAGCTAGGTACCCTAGAGAATGTAATTTCATGTCATTAAAACATTTACAATGATTTTTAAAAAGTCACATTCAGAAACAGCCCTCTGAGATCAAATCTGGAATCGGGGTTCCACTTCTTACTTAGGTAAACCTCTTGAGAAGCGGCGCCAGTCAATCAAAGCATTAGACTATAACTGTGCTTGAGGGAAATAGGTTCACAACCACCCCCATATTTGCTGCTGTTGTGGGAGGTACATGCAGTTTATTGTTCTTTTGAACTTTGGGAATTTATAAGGAGCTCATAACCAGTTATTCCAGGAAGAGAGTCAGGGAGGGCAAGAGAAGAAACAGCATAAAAGAATGAAAATCTGAAATTCGGTGAATATTTTTTAAACATCTACTGGGTGTCCAGAAACTTGGTTTGACCCTGCTCTCAGGAAGCTTGGATTCAACTCGGAAGGAAACTGTGCAACTGGGAGGAAAGGAAAAATTCTTCTTCTGATTCTAAGCACCGTGGGTATCTTGGGCCCCAGATTCATTATGTGAAAAGCAAAAAGGTTAACTAGAGGAGCCTCTGAACATCTTCCTAACTCTACTTCTGTTAACTGATGCACAAGCCTTTCCTGATTCCTTGATAGCCAGGGTCCCCTCCTCCAAATTATTTTGTATTTATCTGTATTTAGTCTCTCTATAAATACATAAATGTATGTATATGTAAGGCTATGTCATCTCTTTTTTAGCTATCTCTTGCATCTCTATCATTGTCTCTCTAGTGACCTCTATTATCTCTATCATTCTATAACACTATTTAAAGTAGTCTTAGCAATGCAGATATAAAATAAATGGAGGCATAGTGAAGCTCTAGTGAGATATTGGATGTAAAGTACTTTGCAGATCTTAAGATGCTAAATTATTATTATTAAGATTGTTATTATCATTAGCCTCCCGTCACCAGGTCTCCAGGCTGATGATAGTCTCATTCCCAGAGCCTCCTGATAAATTCAAGGGATGTTTATAGAGTAATAATAGCATTTAACAATGAAGCTTTCAGGGGGAAATGTCCATCAGAATTGATATACTTTTTAACCAACAAAGCACATAGTCTAAACTACTATTTTTCAGTGATTTTCCATAGCTATAGGATAACTTCACTTCAAAACAAAATTTGTGCCTCTCAATTTAATTAACATTGAAGATGTCTAGGTAGCAAACTGGACAAAGCAAAAGACTGAGAGTCAAGAAGATCTGAGTTTTAATCCTGCCTCTGTTGTTTACTGATCTGAGTTCAAATTCAGCCTGAGACAATTCTAAGTTTAATCCATATTATTCATACTTTCTCAGGTCTAGAAATCAACAAAATAAATAACAAACTGATCCCTGATTGCAGATTTCTAAGATGAAAATGCTTAAATTGAATATTTAACAATGAGTTTTTAGACACCAGTGGGAACTGGGTCCAGGGCACTGCCTGCTAGAAATATCCTACACTTGTAATTTGCCCAATTTGCAAAATATCCTACACTAGTCCAATTTGCAAAGTAATGAAATTCCATTTCAGAGATAGTTTGATGTTTTAGATAATAAATAGGCCTAGGTAATGGATTCTTGGACTTAAATATCTATGTGTATGTATGTGCATATGTATCTATACATAAGTATCTATACACATCTATATGAATATATCTAGATCAAGATTGAGAGATTAATATATATCTATGCAGACTAGATATAGATAACTATTTCAATATAACACTTTTTTTGGTAATCAAATATTTTATTTTACGCATTTGAAAATGTGATTCTGAGAAGGGCTCCATAGGCATCATCTTATTACCAAAGGGGTCCAGGATACAAAAAGGTTCAAGAACTTTTGCACAGATCTTGAAAGATCTGGGTTCAAGTCCTGTGTCATGTCCAAATTCTGCTTGAGTACCCAGTGCAAGTTGCATATCCTTGTAAATACCTCCATGCTATTAAGACTGTTGGCAATATGCATTGGTAGAGAGCCCTACTTCAAAAGAGTTCCTGATATCAGTGAAATTATAGGCCAAGGGAGGAGGAGGAAGAGGAGGAAGGAAGGAAGCAAGGAAGGAAGGAAGGAAGAAAGAAAGGAAGGAAGGAAGGAAGGTAGGAGGGAGGGATAGAGAGAAGGGAGAGAAGGAAGGAAGGAAGAAAGGAAGGAAGGAAGGAAGGAAGGAAGGAAGGAAGGAAGGAAGGAAGGAAGGAAGGAAGGAAGGAAGGAAGGAAGGAAGGGAGGGAGGGAGGAAGGAAGGAAGGAAGGAAGAAAGAAAGGAAGGAAGGAAGAAAGGAAGGAAGGAAGAAAGGAAGGAAGGAAGGAGGGAGAGAGAGAAGGGAGAGAAGAAAGAAAGAAAGAGAGAGGGAGGAAGGGAGAAAGGAAGGAAAGAAAGAAGGGAGGGAGAGAGAGAAATGAAGGAAGGAAGAGAAAGATGGAGGGAGGGAGGAAGAAAGGAAGGAAGGGAGGGAGGGGGAAGGGAGAAAGGGAAGAAGGAAAAGAAAGAAAGAGAGGGAGGAAGGGAAGGAGGAAGGGAATAAGGAAGGAAGGAAGGAAGGAAAGAAGGGAGGGAGAGAGAGAAAGGGGGGAGGGAGGGAGAAAGGAAGAAAGGGAGAGAGGGAGGAAGGAAGGAAGAAAGAGTCCAGTAATTGCTGTTTTGGAGATATAAATTTTCATTTTATTTTGGATATCTCTTTATTTTATTCTGTTTTGTAAATAGTATTTTGTTTTTTTTCCAAATATGGGTGATATTAACTTTTTGCAAATTTGGTGTTTAGTTAGAAGGAAGGAATGACAAGTGAATTAGGCCTTCCTTGGCAAGAACTTTCCTTTTGCTGATTCAAATTTAGAATCCCTAATTCTTGTCATTTTGATTGGCCCCAAATCTTTCTTTCTCTTGGGATAGGGCCAGTTGAAGATAAACATGTCTTTTAAAAGACCACTTTCTGAACTTGGGCCCTAGCACGAGCTTTATTAAGAATAATTATTAAGTCTCAGGCCTTCCTGGCTATCCTCTGACCCACCTTTTGGATAGAGAATGTAGACATCATCTTCCATTTTGCACACAAAAATATGGAACCATGGCAGGATGAAATGATTTGCCAGAGACACCTTGTCTCATGAGTGCCGGAGCTGGGATGAGAACCTGTCTAATTCTATCATTCCAGTTTGGTGACTTAACTAGATTTCTATTTTCCAACTCTAATTTCTTTTTGCCTTTCCCTGCCTAGTCCATTTTTCTTAATCCAGCTTATGATCCATTTCTCACCCAGAACTATCTTTCTTCCTTTTCTACACTCCTAGAGCATTTATTATGAGTACATAGGACCATAGGCTTAGAACATAAAAGATTTAAAGGGTCATTTGGTCCTACTCTATAATTTTACAAATGAAAAAAGAGAGGTAAGTGACTCAACTAAGGTCACACAGTGACAGAATAAGTTATGGAGCCTCTCACTCCAAATGAAGCTTTTGATCCATTTGTCATTCTGCCTCCCTCCTTTTTGTGATGTCTCATAGTTTTTATAGAAGAAATGGAGCTGGAAGGAAACTTAGAGGTCATCTAGTGCAACCCTCTCATTTTTCATCTAAGGAAACTAAGGTTTCCTTATAAGAGATCATACAGGAAGTTATATAGGAGGCATTGTTCAGATTCAGAGCCAGATCCCAACACTCTTTCCCATTATATTATATAATGCTCTCCAATAGTATCATTTATTAATTGTCTTTACTCAGATTTTCATGTTCATATAATTTATCTCTCTAGCTAAGGCAGGAATGGTATGCACATTATAATTGTAATTTAGATAATTTGTTATTGAGATATTTCAGTTGTGTTCCATTCTTTGTCTCCATTTGTGATTTTCTTGATAGAGATTCTAGAGTGGTTTGCCATTTCCTTCTCCAGCCCATTTTACAGACAAGGAACCAAAGCAAGAAGGGTGAAGTGATTTGTTTCGGGTCACACAGCTAGTAAATGTCTGAAGTTGCATTTGAAGTCATGAAGATGAATTTTCCTGATTCCAAGCCCATGTACTACTATCTACCATGCAACCTAGCTGCCCGATTTACATAAAAGACACTCAAAATATTCATTGAAGGAGATAAGTATTAGTATAGAAAAGTCTAGACTGAGAGTTAGGAAGATTTAAATTCAAATTCTGCCTGAGATACTATGCAATCTTGGGCAAAACATATAGCCACTCTCAATCTTAGCTTCTTCATCTGTAAAATGGGAATAAAAATAAGTTCTGAGGATCAAAGAAAATAACATGGCAACTACTTTGCAAAACTTAAAATGCTATGTAAATAATTGGTGATTATTATCATTATTAAACTAATAGAAATGAATTAATATGAAGGATAAATGTATGAGCAAAGCAGAAAGTTAAGCTAGTAATTTTGGTGGGTGCATCAGTGGAGAAATACAAGAATCCATCCTCCAATATAGAATTTACGACCAACAAAGTTACCTCCAAGAGGTTATCAGTGGCTCGAGAACCAGGTACACTTACATCCTACTACTTGAAATCCCATAGACTGGAGCTAAGTGGGGCTTACCAATTCATATTAGAGGCAGCGCTCCCAGAATTAAATTGTTACCACTTAATATTCATTGAATGTCACGCTGTACTTTGTTCCCTGAAAAAATGGAAGGCAGAGACCCAGTGCAGTGGGCTTTGTTAGCTGTAATTAGTTGGAAATGGAATAGTGTTGATATTTCAGTTCATCAGTTAAAAGAAGGTACAGTAGTCCTCTTGTGACAAATGTGAATATTTTTATACATATGGGTCTTTTATGCTTACTTACCGTATGTCAGCGCTGTTACTGTTCTGGACTCCCCAGTCTAAACTAGCCGCATTTAACTAGCTCAGCATTCTTGTTCAGAGGAGGAAATGATTTCCCTTTCTTAAAACATTTTATTAAGGCATGCAGTCATGCTTAATTTTTGGTTTACTGTGCTTAATGGGCCTGTGGCAACGTATTTGCTTGCAAAAAAATATGCCCTACTTTGCAGCTTCCATTCTTTTAAACTTAAACCCCGGCAGTTCAGTTCTCATTGATGTAGATTTTGTGATCATTTGGATGGGAATAAGAATTTTTAGTTAGGGGCTGTACGTTTCCAGCTCTGATAACTTTATAACTGAATGATTGGATCTCATCTGTGGACAATCAATAGAGTTGAACTACATCAGGAGACCTTAAGCTGAGGTTCACCTACCTGCAGGGTTTTCATCTCCCTCTTTCCCTCTGTCTGTCTGTCTGTCTGTCTCTGTCCCCCTCTCCCTCTCTCCTCTGCTCTCTGTCTCTGTCTCTCTCTGTCTCTTTCCCCCTCTCCCTCTCTCCTCTGCTCTCTGTCTCTGTCTCTTCTCTCTCTCTTTTCCATCTTTCTCTCTCTGTCTCTGTCTCTGTCTCTCTCTTTCCTCCTCTCCCTCTCTCCTCTGCTCTCTGTCTCTGTTTCTTCTCCTTCTCTCTCTCTTCTCCATCTTCCTCTCTCTGTCTCTCCATCTCTATATCTCTCCTCCCTCCCTTCCTTCCCCTTCACTCTTTCTCTTTTCTGTTTTCTCTCCATCTTCTCTTCTCTGTCTCTCCCTTCCTATCTTTCTCTCTCCTCTTCTCTCTCTCGCTCTCCTCACTGTCTGTCTCTCACGTACACTATCTTATAATGTAGATTTGTTATTTTTAAATACCTTATCATATTAATAAGTTAAATGCACATGTTGTTACTGTAGCACAATTCTACATATGTATATGTTACTTATTATCAGAACCTTAGAAGTCATCTCCATACTATCCCTGCCCTTTTTTTTTACATGGGGAAACAGAGCTCCAGGGAAGGTAACTAACTTCCTTAAGGTTACACTTCCCTGAGAAATTGAGAGAAGGGCTAGAATCAGGACTGCCTCGGCTCTTGTTCCCAAATTCTTCACATTGTACCATATTCCCTATTTAATAAACCTTATCTGTTTTTTTAAAAGTGTCTTAAAAAAAGCTCTCATTAGTAACACTTTTGTAGTAGTGAATTCAAGTTACTGTTAATTACTCAAGAGTACAAAAATTATCCTTTTTGTTTTTAATTTGATATTCTGCCCAGCATATTCATTTTTTTCCAAATTAGTCTTCTCTCCTTCCTAGTTTAACTCATCCATTTTAGTCTAGCTTCCATAGGGAACTCCTAGGACAGAAAGAGAACAGATCCCAGCCTTCTATGATTTACCCAGTAATTCCTACCCAGTTGCCTGAAGCATGCAGGGGTTAATTTGAAACAGAAGGGCCAGAGCCTTGAATCTTGTTCTACCACTTACTTGGCTATGGGCAAACCAGTTCATTTCTCTGGGCCTCATTTTTCTTATCTATAAAATGGGAAAATTGGACTAGATTTTCTGTCCATTGCTTTTCAGCTTTAAGTCCATGGTCCTGTGATGACATAAAGTCACAGAAATACAATAGAGGTGAGTTTGGAGCTGAGTTCTTCCTGACTTCACTCCATCCACTAAGTCCTACTAAGTCTAAGTTCATCAGACTTAAAAACCAATTAGTTTTGGAGTGTAGTCTCATTTATATCAGGTTTATTTTTGCTCTCTATGTTCCATAAGCATGAGATTTTTGACATATTGGTCACCATTCACTGTTTCCAAGAATCCCCCCCTTTGCTAATCTTCACTGCCAAAATTTACATGATTCATCTGCTGGCATTGAGATCTGTTGGTCTTTTCCTTATTAAAAAAAAATAAAACTGGGCATGCATTAGGTTTCCAAGGTAAAAAGCTGGGAAATGACCTGACAATCCAACAAGGAAGGATTGCATAAATTGTAGTCAGTTAATGGAATGAATGGAATGGCATAATGCAATTAAGATCGACAAGTGAGGAATACAAAGAAATCTGGAAAAGCTTTATCCATTGGTGGAAAATGAAGAGTACAGAGCCAGAACCGCAAAATAGACAAGATCCAAGAGCATGTAAGAGAAAGCGTGAAGACAAAAGAACTGTAAAGGAGATTTTGAGGGAAAGACGAGAAATTTATAACATCTTTTGTAATGAAATTCCTTTAGTACTTCAAAGCAAATTTGATGGATTATATTTGTGTTTAATAGTGGTAATATGAATAATAGTAATAATTATTAGCAATATTGGTATTAATTTTAGTATGTTATATATTAGTAGTATTAATATTAATTATAGTATATTATATATTAGCAATATTAATATGAATTATAGTATGCTATATTAGTGGTATTAATATGAATCATATTATGTTATTTATTAGTAGTATTAATATGAATTACAATATATTATATATTAGTAATGTTAATATGAATTATAATATGTTATACATAGTGATATAAGTTTTAATTATAGTATGCTATATATTGGTAATATTAGTATTAATTGTAGTATATTCTATATTATTATTAGTATTAGTTTTCATTATAGTATATTATGCATACCACAATCATAACACAGCAATATACTTATATTAGCACTTAGTATTATTTAATTATGGTAACAGTAATATATAATTTAAAAAATTCAAAATTAGTGGGTATAAAGGAGGTAGTGTGGTACAATGTAGAACATTAAAAACCATGAGTTAGAACATCTGAATTCTAAATAGTGATGAGGATGTTCCCCAACGTGTCCCCCATTTCCGCACTGCCTGCAGAAAAACACCTCATCCCAGATCGCATCCTTGACTTGGGATTGCCTCAGTCTTCTCATCCCCCTGATAGCTTGTCCACTTGCTCAGACATCTCTTGATTGTCACATCTACCTTGAAGCTCAACACTCTCTTCTGCCTGCTTTTAGACTATAAGAGTTATCTTGCCCTAGGGTACTACTTACCCCTGTTGATGTGTCAGATTTGTATTTTGCCTTTTCCATGTCACTGGGGGAAATGAAAGATGTTTGACCCCTGGTTGTCTTCTTTCCATTGCCTATGTTTACTTTTTTTTCAGCCTTGTCCAATCCTTTCTAATGTTATTCATTCAACCCTACTTTGACTTTCCAGCATTCACACACACACACACACACACACACACACACACACACACACACACGAATCTATAGTATCCCCATCAAGGGATAATAAGATAATAAAATACTAGGTTAAAAGCTGGAAAGAGACCTTTGAAAGGCAGAACATAGTGTGGAGAAAGAGTGCCAGATTGACAGTAAAAGAACCTAGGATTCAAATCCAAATACCATCTGCTTGATCAAGGCTAGTCAATTAACTACTGTGGTCTACATTTTTCTCATCTGTAAAACAAAGAGGTTAGATTAGACGGCCTCAGAGACCACTTTCCATTCCAGATCTATGATTCTAACATGATCTTTGAGCCTCAGATCTTAATCAGTTAAATGATGGGGTTAGAGAAGATGCCCTTTAAAGCCACTTCCAGTTCTAAATTGATCCTCCTATCATCCAATGACCTTAGAGGTCCAACTACTGCTTTTTCTTTTACAAATAAGGAAACTAAAGCCCAGAGAGGTTATTTGATTATCCTACTATCTCTCCCTATCAGATACTGATGATTTCTGTTTTACCGAGTGATGCTGATGTTGTTGGTACTATGGCTTTCTCTGCACATCCCCATACCTACCTCATTGACATAGTTTCTTATTCTGCACCTAACTAAAGGAAGAGATTTTTTGCTCATCAACATCACTCTTCATCACCCTTTGATATGATTATTATTCCACTTGGTGTCAGTTTCCATGGAAAACAGATTATAGGATCATCTCAGCATCATTGCCAAAAGGGACCTTAGAGACCATCTAGTCTAACCCTTTCATTGTACAGATGAGAAAAAAGCATCTGAGCAGACACTGACTAGTGCTTTACAATTTATTCATCAAGTTGTTTATGCCTAACATGGAGTTTAGAAGAGAAATAAGGAAGAAGAATACGTAATTTGGTGAACAAGACAGCTTTCTAGAATGAGATTTTGGTAGTAAGAGAATTATTTTAGTCACTTTCTGGGTGATGAATCCCAAGTGCTAATGACGATGTCCCCATGACAGACTGTGATGGGCTCCCTAGGGAGGTTAGCCACAGCAAGAATGATTTGTAGACTGTGGCCAGATTTGAGAATTAACTGAAATAGCAGGCAGAAGCACAGGAGAAATCAGGACTTTGACCATAAGATGCCAGGCACGAAAACTGAAAGAAAAAGAAAGGAAGCATCCAAGTATCTTAGTTATGTAATGCCATACACATAGCAACATATTTCAAAGCGTTTCTGTTTTTGATGGATTTTTATTTTCATTGTCATCCAGATCTTTGGGGACATCGTTATGGGAAGCATAAACTGTTATAGGCCCAAAGGTTGAGCTCCTTTGTTTTTTGGTTCAGAGATGCTTAAAGAATGACAAAAGGGTATCTCTGCAGTGGAAGCAGGCGTTTATTTCTTTTGCTGTCCAGGGAAACCATCCTTAGGAGACAGGAGGTGTTGATAAGCTTCTAGCCGCTGAGACTCCATATTTACTTTGCAATATATTTCTCAAAAATTTCAATTTGCCATCCGTAATGGAAAGGATAGAGCCAAATAAAAAAGCTCAACTGCATATCATCACAGTTCTCCCCAGGTTGCTGGTGGTATCTCAGTGGATTAGTGAATTTTCTCCGTGGTAACAGTGTTATTAATTTCTTACTCTCATGGGAAAAATCCATTAATTGTAGGTTGAAGTTAAAATTTCTTTTTGGGTTTCCAATTAGACCCACAGCGATAACCAGGTCGATGTGCCATATAATCATACAATCTGCTCATTATTTTATTTTTTGGCAGTGAGAAGCTATGCAACAGTCAAAGAAATGCAAAAACACCTGCAGGTTGCTAACCAGAAGCTTTCTTTTGCTAGTTGAGAATGATTTTGCAAAGAAACAAACAAAAATATGATGTTTTTTTTAAAAAATTTAAAAACCTAAAAAGAATAAAGCAAAGGGATATCAGTATTAAGCATGTGATTTCTTGGGATGTTACTGCTTCATTGTGTAACGTGGAGCATAGTCTAGTGGATGTAGATGCCCTAGGAAATTTTGTTACTGACATGTCCTTCCCCATTCTGAGTGTCCTGTTGAGTATTTGTTCCTCTCCTGACCTTTTCTTTATCCTTTTATAAATTCTTCATCCCTTCTCCCCATGTGAGCCCAAACAAATATGTGTTCTTATCAAAAAAAAAGTTGCCCGATTCAGTTCTTCTAGAGCATCCTTACCTATACTGGAAAACATTGGGCCTAATCAATGCCAGGTGCTGGAAACGTCTGATTGCCATTTTATCACTTAGCTAATTTAGACCATTTTGTTGCCTTCTAACTATGAAGCCAGGATGTTGTTTCATTTTCTAAATTTGGGCTAGGAGTTTTGTATTTTCATTTTATGGTTAGTGCAATTCCTCTGTATTTGAGTGTTGTCTTTAAAACTTTCAGTCTCTGGATGTTTAGAGGTCACGAGATATCTATCATAAAAACACATTTTTTAGGTGTGTGACCCTGTATGAATCACTTAGTCCAGATTATCTCAGTTCCTCCCCTGTAAAATGAGCTAGAGAAAGAAGTGGCAAACTGCTCCATTATCTTTGCCAAGATGTCAAATGGGGTCATGAAGAGTTGGACATGACTGAAAGGACTCAATGACATTTAAAAAAAAAAACCCAACAATCCTCTTCCCAAGGCACTTGCCAATGTCATATTAACCAAAGTATAATTAAGATAATAGATTTAGCTTTGGGAGAGAACTTCGAGATCACCTAAGCCAATCCCTCATTTCACAGATGAATTGCCAGAGGTCAAAGGGAGTGAATGGCAAAGCTAGCATTTGAACCCAGGTCTTCCTATAAGAAAACTAGGGTTCTTTCTGTTATACCACACTGCCTCCTCAGGGTCATCTACTCTGCTAATTTTAGATAACAAAGATTTTTTTAGGTCACTTACTTTGGGATCAGGCACCCTAAGCTACTTTGTGACCGTCTTAGCTGAAATAGGAAGATGAGATTTCAATCAATTGTAGACAATGGGAAAGAATTACTTGGTCTTTTATTGTTTTCCTGAGTGGAGTGTTGTTCTCACCCTTCAACTGGTTTAAGATACTTAGACTCCATTGTATCAATTATATAATAGGTTAATTTATATATTTTAAAGTTAGGAAAAACAACTTTTCTTATTTCATAAGGAATTCTAAAATCAATTAGAAAATTAATGAGAAGGGAATACTATAATTTGGATTACCACAGTTGCTGTTCATTGTTCTTAATCACCTGGTTCAGTATGTTTCAGTGGGTCCCATCTTACCACATGCATTCCCCCCCCCCTTCTCCCTTAGTCTTTCCTGCCAGGTAAGTCTTTGTGGATTTGACCGGTAGGTTGTTGAAAAGTGACAAAATCTCCTTCCCACTCAATGTCTCCCCTCCTGTCACAGTCATTTCTGCCGTTAGCCAAGTGCTCTGAGTGTGCACGCTGATAATGATCAATATTTGTATGTGATAATACGTGTGAGGGTTCGAATGCATTTAACTCTTGTGGGATCTGTTATGTCTGCTTCAGGGTCGACCCTATCCCATATGACACTCCAAAACCAGCGGGCCACACACGGTTTGTCTGCGTCTCAGACACACACTCCAGAACAGATGGCATCCAGATGCCTTATGGGGACATCCTTCTCCACACAGGCGATTTCACCGAGCTGGGACTGCCCTCAGAGGTTAAGAAGTTTAATGACTGGTTAGGTAAGGAATTATTACGTTCTGGTGACCCCAATTAACCTTTCCCATACAAGTGTCACTCACTGTGTCCTAATTGAATTAGAGCCCTTGGAAGCTAGCTCATCCACTTCTCCTATGAAATGTCTAGCTTGGATCTAATGCTCTTAATTAAAGATGAATTTTTAGATATTTAACTGTCTGATGTATCATGTGGTAATGGGGCTTCCAAGCCTGTGGGACAAAGGGAAGGAAAGGTTTGTTGCCAATTTTATTGTACCCATGCTTCTTGAATGAGTGCTTGATGGCACATGGAAGATGATATTTTTTTATTGATTGTTTGGGAATGGATTGTCTCTGCAGATGTTCTCCGAGCAAAACAAAATAAAAATGTGTAAATGAACTATGAGAGAGAGAACATTTCTAAGAAATGCAAATGGTGTCAAACTTGATAAATGGTTCAGAGCCAAGTTCCAGTGAGAGCAGCAGGACAATGGCTTATGTCAAGGATTGTTTTTTGTTTGGTTGGTTTGTTTTTGGTTTTTTGCTTTGTTTTGTTTTTTTCTGAAAGTGTCTATGAAAACTCAGAGTAGAAATTTGTGGAGAAGCTTGGCTAGAATTTATCATTACTTCTTGAATGATTGAAGTATGGGGAAACCCACCTTAGTTTTTGGCAAACTAATAAGACCCTCAAAAGTGTCACCAAAGACTAACAGAGTTGGCAGCGAATTTTTTATCAACCCTTTGCTCATCATTGATATCATGAGGAAATTACAGGATCATTTATGTCCTGAACTAGTAAAATAATAGCAGTTCCTAATCTCAAGGAGCTTACAATCTAGTAAGAGAGAAACAATCAGGAAACAAATAATCAAAATACAAACCAGAGTATGATAAATACAAGAGAAGCAACAGCAATGATAATAATAATTTATATTAATATTAATATAAAGTATGTAAAGTTCTTTTCCTATACTGTACTACTTAATCTCACTTGAGCTTCATACCAACCCTGCTCAGTAATTAAATAAGAAACCAGAGAAGTGAGATGAATTAACCATACCAACTATCAGAAATGGGTTTCAAAACTAGTTTTCTTCAGTCTGAGTCCACTCTTCTGAGATATCTAAAAAAAGAGAGGAGCCATCCTTTAGAGATTTTTAAAAACATTTTGGTCCATTAATTGGGTAGGTCTTTCATAGTGAATATTGTGTCATAACCACACTTGTCTACTAATAATTGTACAAAAATTTAGTGCTTAAATTCAGTTTCTGCTTAGGTTTTTCAAATAATCTTGCCAGGATAGGTAGGTATTCACCTGTACTACTCCCCAAGGTGGTTAGGTAATTTTGTGTAATGCACATCATATACATAAACACAGGTCAGAGGAGCAATGTGTCCTAATTGTTAGAGAGCTATCTGGAAGATCCAGGATCAAGTCCTACTCTGAACACATAGTGACTCTGTGAGCCCATAAATGTCATTCAACTTAACTTCTTTGGCATCTTTTTATTTTTTTTCATTTTTAATATATTTTCAAAATATATGCAAAGATAGTTTTCACATTCACCCTTGCACCCTTGTGTTCCAATATTTTTCTCCCTTCCTTCCCCTATCCCCTTCCCTAGATAGTAAATAATCCAATATGTTAAAGTGCAATTCTTCTATATATATTTCTCTATACTTATCATGCTGCACAAGAAAAATCACATTGAAAAGGGGAAAAAAACAAGAAAGAAAACAAAAGCAAACAACAACAAAAAAGGTGAAAACACTATATTGTGATTCACATTCAGTCCCACAGTCCTCTCTCTGGATGCAGATGACTCTCTCCATTATAAGTCTATTGGAATGGGCCTGAATCACATCATTGTTGAAAAGATCCATATCCATCAGAATTGATCATCATCTAATTTTGCTGTTGCCATGTGCTCTTGGTTCTACTCACTTCACTTAACTTCAGTTCATGTAGGTCTCTCCAGGCCTCTCTGAAATCATCCTGCTAATCATTTCTTATAGAATAATAATATTCCATAACATTCATATACCATAATTTATTCAGCCATTCTCCAACTTATGGGCATCCACTCAATTTCTAGTTTCTTGCTATTAAAAGGGCTGCTGCAAACATTTTTGCACGTATGGGTCCTTTTCCCTTTTTTATATTTTTGGGGGGTTCCAGGTGCAATAGAGACACTGCTAGATCGAAGGGTATGCACAGTTTGAATGTCCTTTGGGCATGGTTCCATATTGCTCTTCAGAATTCTTGAATCAGTTCACAACTCCACCAATAATGATTTAGTGTTTGAATTTTCCCACAACCCCTCCAACATTTATCATTATCTTATTCTGTCATCTTAGCCAATCTGAATGGTGTGTTTGTGGTACCTCAGAGTTGTCTTAATTCATATGACTAGAAATGGTTTTAATTTCTCCATCTGAAAATTGTCTGTTAATATCCTGTGACCATTTGTCAATTGGAGAGTGGCTTATATTTTTATAAATTTGAATTAATTCTCTATGTATATTAGAAATGAGGCCTTTATCTTTATCAGAATCATTAAATGAAAAATTTTCCCCTGATTTCTGCTTCCCTTCTAATCGTGTCTGCATTGGTTTTATTTGTTTAAAAACTTTTAAACTTGATATAATCAAAATTATCAATTTTGCATTTCATAATGTACTCTAGTTCTTCATAGACCATGAATTCCTTCCTTCTCCATAGATCTGAGAGGTAGATTATCCTTTGTTCTTCTTATTTGCTTATAGTATCACTCTTTATGTTTTAGCATCTTTTTAAATTTGTAAAGGATAAATCATCTGACAATTGGGATTTCCTTGTACTAATAAAATCAGATTTTTTTTTTACCAAATATATGTCCCTCCCAATCTCATCTCTATCTCTGTTTATCTCTGCCTCTGCTATGTAAACACACACAAATACATATGCTTGTATGCAGATATACAAACATACATACATGCAAATATATGCACATATTTATATATGCACATAAGTACACACATGCATATACCTAGATATTCATAATATAATGTATACATACATGTACCCACATTGATAGAACTATAATTTTAGATCTGGAAGGCAGCTTATAGATCTGTATAACTTTTTTATCCACATTTTTAGTGATTTTCCTAAGGTCACATAATTAGATGGGAGCAGGGCCAAGATTAAATTTATAGACTCATAAAGCTGAGAAGGACTTAAAATGATCTAATCCAGGATGTCAATTTTAAAGGTGGGGCAAATGAGGTCCAGAGTGACTTGACTAAGATCACACAGAGGGTCCGTGGCATCTTAACCCAGGTCTTGGACCCTTTTCTGCTCAGCTGTTAGCACATTCTGTTGACCTCATCCTTTGATAAATGTCAATTTATGTTCAATTTACTAATTTCAAAGAGATTCAGGCAGTCGGATCAATATATGGAAGCAGGAAAGGGGATTTGGCCTAATTCATAAGCATTTATTAAACACCTAATGTGTGTGCAGCAGTGCAGCAGCATGCAAAAAAAAGGAAGAAGTAATGGCTTCCTTAAATGAGTTTATATTTCTATTAGGATTTTAATTCAGCCATTGACTCTGGGCTCCTTGTGTAACCTTTTTTTCCCTCTCTTATTATCCTCTTGCTGAATTAAGTTTTCATAATTCCTCATCTCTCTTAATCATTGTGCTAGATAATGAAGAAGTGATTGATACTTGTGTACATGTTTGTAACTCCTTAAGAACAGAAAAGGTGATTGAGTGAAAATGTGTGTAGCTACAATAAAGACTAATTTTTCTCTTGCACATTAAACTTTGGAAAACAGCTGAGTGGTTCAGTGGATAGAGGACTAGACCTACACAAATTATTATAATTGCTGTTATTATTATATTTTGAGCTATTATTGTTGTTTTTTCAGGAAGCTATGTGGTATAATGGATAGTGCTAGACTTGGAACCAGGAATCAGGAGTACAAATCTTGCCTCAAGCTGTGTGACCCTAGGCAAGCCACTTCATTCTGTTTGCCTCAGTTTCCCCAAAGTAAAATGAGCTAGAAAAGGAAATGGTAAATCATTATAGTATCTTTACCAAGAAAATCCCAAATGGGGCCACTGAAAGTCAGGTATGATTGAAAACAATTGAACAATAACCACAAATCAGTGCAATTATTATATTTAGAGGTATTACTATTATTTTTAAAAACTGAGAACATGTACTGTGCTATTCCTCTTTAGGCAAAATACCACCTCCCCTTAAAAAGAAACAGATAACAAGGCTTAAAATATATGTATGTGTGTATATGTGTATATATATATATATATATATATATATGTATATGTATATAATGAACTCAAAGGCTTAATCAAGCCTTTGAGTTCATTGTTCTTAAGTGCGGTGGGCCCTAGGAAGCCATAGATTCCAGCCATCGTTTTATAAATAAGTAAATAAAGGTAATGACTTGCCCAAAGTCTCTAAGGTAGGATTTGAATCCAGGGCTTCTTATTCCAGAGTCACAATATTCAAGTCCATTAAACTTAGAGCTCTGGGTATGTGCTAAATGAGAGATGGAGATGTACTCAAAATATCCTTTCCCAAAGGCTGAGATCCCATGGAAATATCCTCTTGGGTGATATTGTGTGAGATCCTGGTTGGCTGAATGACTTGTTGTTTCCTTGTTATATCTATCTGATCCAGGGCCAGCCTTTTATATAAGTGAGTGAGTTAGAGAGTTTTCATGAGGCCACTAAGAGAACCACTCATTTCTGCTCTAAGTCTGAAATTCCCATCATGACTCACTCTTCTGAGTTAAAACATCACAGGCCCCTGATTATAGAGTATGGCAATAAGATCTGTCCTCCAAACTCACTTATCAGATTAGGTGGCAGAATACAGTGTCACCTCCCTTAGTTAATCTGATCAATGAAGGGGACACAGGACACACTGACAGGAGATCTAGATTGCTAATAAAACTGTCAAATTTATGTAGCATTTTAAAGTTTGCATACTTTTGATCTTGTGAATGAAATAATGCAAGTATTTTTATTCCCATTTTGTAGCTGTGGAAACTGAGGTGAAGGGAGTTGAAGGCTCCCATCAGAAGGGGGCTGGGATTTGAATTCAGGTTCTTTTATTACAAGTCTGATGTTGTTTTATACCTAGCTGATCCAGCCACAAGGTAGCATAAAGGCTCTGAGAACTTGGAGGAGGGGAGAGAGAAAGAGAGAGAGAGGAGAGGGAAAGGAAGAGGGAAAGAGGGAGAGAGGGGGGGAAGAGAGGGAGAGAGGGGGAAAGAGAGAGAGAGAAAGGGTA
>JAJPUD010000819.1:273624-330725 GCA_023553655.1 Myrmecobius fasciatus
GAGAGAGAGAGAGAGAGAGAGAGAGAGAGAGAGAGAGATGGGGGCAGAGGGAGGGACAGGGACAGGAAGGAGGAGGGAAAGGGAAGAGGGAGGGGGAGAGAGACAGAGACAGAGAGAGCCAGACTGAGAAAGAGATAAGAGAGATACAGAGAGAGAGAAAGAAAATCTCTTACCATTATATAGTTATAATGTCTTTATGATCCTTTCTGGTAGAACAAGATCATAGATAAAACTATGTCATAATATATTTTGTTTCTGGTTTTAAGAAATTCCTGGGGATGGCTGAGGAATGAATCTTTCTTATATTGAATTCTGCAGGGCAATATATTTGGCTCAATTTTTGAGGAAAAAAGTTGGGATGATGAAAAAATCTTGGATTGTGGGTCTTTTTCATTATGATGAATGGATTCATTACTATAGTCTTTTGCTATATTATCATTTCATTCAGTTAAATAATCCTTTAAGTATAATATTTGGTCTTTGGGATCTTTGTTCTCTTAGTTATAAAATTAAGGGATCCCTTCCGACTCCAGTGCTGTGCTGTAATACACTGAAACCTATGATCACCCAATCACTAAGCGTCAGGGGACACATTTGAAGCTAGATCTTCTGATTCTAAATCCAACCCTCTTTCCAAAATAATATTTTGTTATTCAGTCATTAACCTGTCATTTCCTTTTACAGTTCATTTTACATATGGGGAAATTGAGGCAAACAGGGTAAAGTCACACCACTAGTAAGTGTCTGAGGTCAAATTTGAACTCATTTCCTCTGGACTCCAGGTCTAGCACTCCATCCGCTGTACTGTCTTATTAACACAACATAATCCCTCTCAATTTTTTTTACCTCATTTTCCATAAGATCTTCTGTCTCCATCATTTGCTGGAGTTGGAAGCCGGCTTCTTTCTCCAATCCTATCCTTTCCTACCTCAGTTAAGTCTAGCCTGCTAACAACCTCTGAAGTTCCTACTGCCTAACCCATTAGTTGCTGGATTTTCCATCTCCTTCCCCAAATGAAGCCTCCTCCCACCATCCCCCTTCTGAGATCCACAAGCAAGACTGTTGGCTGAAACCATGGGGGGGCCTGGTGGAGCCTCACTTTTGGCATCCCCAGCTGGAAAGCAGGATGGATTTTCCCATGGAAACAATGTTATATAGGGTGGCTGGGTTCTGAGCTATATTATGGGGAAAATAGGCTTTTGTGGGCTGACCTGGAAACCTAGCAGCACTTTATAGCATTGTTTCTGTGGGAAAATGCCTTCCAAGCTCCTAACCAGCTGACTTACAGACTTAACTTTGGAAACACAAGTCATTTATAAGTTGGGAGTTTCTTACATGGTGAGTTATTTTGTCAGGTTATTTGCTGTTAGGAATTCACCCTGGAAAACACAAAGGGATCTGTTATAATCCCCCTTCCCAGCCACTTCGAGGGTCATTTTAACATTTCCTTCCATTCTCCCTTTGCCTCTCACTCCATCCTTTGTTATGGATCTCCCTCCATCTCTAGTTCTGGTTGTTTGTCCCTCAGTTCTCGAAGAGGACCGAGACATCAGGGAGGGGATGCCCTGACATGCAAGTGAACTGGATTTAAGTGAAGGAGGCTGGGCAAGGTCACCTGCTTCACTTTCCCCTCCAGAGCCATCTGGGTCCAGTGCCAGATATATAGTTCAAAACACCTGGAGATGGTTCTGGATGAAATGGGAGACCGTCACCTAGTTCTGGAGTACTCCGTGTGTGCCAGTCACATCTCTTAGTGCTTAGTACAGACAGACATCAGAGAGACCTATGGCCATCCACTCTCAGCCCTTGTTCTCTTCGAAATAAAAAAGAAAGAAAAAAAACAATTTTAGCTTCATTTCCAACATCTAATATTTCTGCTGCATTTTTGGCTCTCACTCTAAAATACTGTAGTGGGGTATGTGTGTGTATATGTGAGTTTGTGTGTGCACGTGTGTATGTGAGTATGTGTACATGTGTGTTTATGCATGTATGTGTGAGTTTGTGTGTACATGTGTGAGTTGTGCATGTGTCAGTGTGTGTACATGTGTGTATGGCAGGGTTTTTTTTGCCATTTCCTCCTTATTTTTCCCCCATCAGGGGCATTGTTAGATTCAGCTGTCTGTTGTAAATGATGTCCCTACATTGTACAGAGCCACCCAGGGAAAGGTTTATTTCTGTTTTCTGTTGTATAATTAGAAAGCTCGGGTTCTCGGGTGGTCTGCTTTCTATGCTAAGAGTTTATCTAGCCGTCTGGAAAGTTGAAAATGGCTTTCATCACGCCACCAGCACGGGGGACTATGACTGCTAATCTTGGCTTTTCTTATGGCCTGGGCTCTGACTTGGAGTCACTTGATATTTCTGAGCCTCAGTTTCTCCATGACTCAAAGGAAAGAATTAGAACATAAAGAATCCTAAGTGTTCAGGACTCAGATTTGGAAGGAACCACAGAGGTTATTTGTTCTAACCTATAAATGAGAGGCTGTCTAGCCTTCACTTGAATGAATGAAAAAGCATTTATTAAATGCTTACTAGGTGCTAAGTACCTGAAAATTACCTGAGACCAGAGACTCACTACCTCTCCAGAGAGCCCATTCATCTTTGGGAAAATTTTCCCCTTCTTTCCGAAATTGAAATTTGCCTATTTGGAATTTCTGCTGTTTTTAATACTTTATCCCCACCCCCATCTCCATTCCAAGAAAAACAAATCCAATCCCTCTTTGATATGATAACCTTTCAAGTACTTGAAGATAGGGCTGATGTCCTCAACTAAACCTTCCCTGTGTCTTCAGTCAATCTTCAGGCTTCAGATCCTTCTGCTATTCTTGTCACGCTTTTTAGGGACCGTCTGGCTTGTCTTGAATTTCCTAAAATGCAGCACTCAGTACTGAACATGGTACCCTAAATGGAGTACAGTAATAGACTGGTGCCTCCTTCCTTTTGAACACTGTATATCTCTTTGCAAAACTTTAATTCTTTTTAAAAATATATTACTTTAATTCCCCCATATATGAGTTCCCTATCCAGCAATTTGTCTCTTCTAACAAAGAATTAGAAAAAAAATAAAGAAAAAGTAATGCAATGAAATCAATCTATATATCAACCAAGATGGACATTATATGCAGTATTCTACATGTGTGGTCACTCACCTCTGCAAAGAAGGGCAGGAAGTACAGTCTTAACTTTTCTTTCTTTCTTTCTTTTTTTCTTTTTCTTTTCTTTTTTTTTCTTTTTTTCTTTTTTCTTTTTCTTTTTTTTTTTTTTTTTTTGCTGAGGCAGTTGGGGCTAAGTGACTTGCCCAGGGTCACACAGCTAGGAAGTGTTAAGTGTCTGAGACCAGATTTGAACTCAGGTCCTCCAGACTTCAGGGCTGATGCTCTATCCACTGCATCACCTACCTGCCCCATCTTAACTTTTTTGGGGGGCTAAACTTGGTCATTATTACTTCAAATCATTCAGTTTTGATTGCTGTTTGTTCTTTCATTTGTTATGCTCATTTTATACCTTGTGTTTCATTGTTTAAATTGATCTGTTCATTTTGTATGTTCTGGGATCTGCTTGTTTTAATCTATAATATCATATAAGTGTGCTTATGCTTTTTTGAATTTATCTTTCTTATAATATTCATATTCATATGCTACTGTGTGATTATCCATTCCCAACTGAAAAGCATCTACTTTCCATTTCTCGGTTACTACAAAAAATACTGTTATGAATATTTTAATGTATATTTATTTCTACCTTTGATCGCCTTTGAATATATGTCAAATAGGAGGATCTCTAGGTCAAATGGTAAGGAGATTTACTCACTTTCTTAGCACAATTCTAAATTGCTTTCCAAAATAATTGGGTCAATTCACTTTTTAAAAATTTAAATTAATTTTTTTATCAGCAAGCATTTCTCATCTTCCCACAATTCCTTCTGTAGTCATTAGGAAAAAAATATTTATTTTTCTCTTTCCCACAATTCCTTCTGTACTCATTGAAAAACAAAACAAAGTAAAACCAAGCAGTAAAAATCCTTGATAGCAAATAGATATGTTTAATCAAGAAAAAGAAATTCCCATTTAGCCATATTAAAAAAAATTCTGTCTCAATGTGCACACGTGTTCTAGATTCATCTTTGATTAGAATTCTTAAATCTATCAAAATTGTCTTTAGAACATTGTTGTTATTGTATATAATAATCTTCTAGATCAGCATTTTTTATTTTATATCAGTTCACATAAGCCTTCCCAGGTTTATCTGAAGCCTTCTTCTTCATTCTTTCTTGTGGCATGGTAGTATCCTACTGTGTTCATGTATTGTAAGTTATTCAGTCATTTCCCAATTAATGGGTTTTTCCTTATTTTCCATTTCTATCTCCTTACAGAATGACTTAGACATTTTTGTGCATGCAGGGCCTTTTCCTTTTTTTTATATCTTGGGGTAGAGTTCAATTCACTATTTTCCTTCTTTCCCTTCCTTCCTTCCTTCCCTTCTTTTCTTCCTTTCTTCCCTCTCTCCCTCTTTCCTTTCCTCACTTCCTTTCTCCCTCCCTCCTTCTTTCCTTCCTTCCTTCCTCCTCCCTCCCTCTCTCCTTTCCTTCCTTCTTTCTTCTTCTTCCTTCCTTTCTTCTTCTCCTTCTTCTTCTTCTCTTCCTCCTCCTCCTCCTTCTCTTTCTCCTCTTCTTCCTCCCCTCTTTCTCCCTCTCCCTTTCTCTCTCTCTCTCTCTCTCTCTCTCTCTCTCTCTCTCTCTCTCTCTCTCTCTCTCTCTCTCTCCCCCCTTGTGATCACTTTTAGAATTTTTATCCATTACACCTCCCAGAACTTCAGATGTCTCTCACATTTGTGAGCATCTTATATAGAATAATATTAAGTCAAGTGGTTAGGATTTTTTTTTTGGACAAACCTACCAGATATCAGTTCTCTCCATTTCACTAACTGAAATTTAGATGAGAAAGATTAAAGGCCTGAAGTTAATAGTGAAAGAAGGGATATGGATGGAGGGAATGCCCTCCATGATAATGAATATCCATCAAAGAATTGTCACATGTCTTAGATCAGAAAGAAGATTGTAGGGCATTCAGTCAAAACCCCTCGTCTGACAGATGAAGAAAATTCATTTAAAATTAGTTAAATAACTTGCTCCATGGTAAGGCATAGGCTTTAAGTTTCAGCCTTTTAATAACCCAAATAAATATTGTTCTCATTCATTGTTGAGCTCAACAAGGGGCAATCCACTTTAATTTAATGATCATTTGTAAGTTTTTGACATTTTCTTTTAATTTTGACATGTAATTTCATTCCTATGGGAATGTCCTTTGTGAAAACTGTGCAAACCAGCAACTTGTCCTTAAACTTTTCATTTGAGAGAGTTGCTTGAGGATATTGAAATATAAATGACTTGTCCATAGTCTCACAGCTAATAAATATCAAATGTGAGAATTAAACCTAAGTCTTCCTAGCTCCAGGAACAGAGCTCCATCAGTTATCCCAAGTTGCTTATCAGCATATACTTTGTTGTTCACTCATGACTAATTCTTCGTGAATTTTCTTGGCAAAGATACTGAAGTGATTTGCCATTTCCTTCTCTATGTATTATGGATTCATAGACAAACAGAGGTTAAGTGACTTGTCTAGGAAGTTTCTGATTTTGGTTTTTAACTCAGGTTTTTCTGATTTTGAGCCCAGCACCTACTGCCTCTCAGCATATAATAGACTCCTATGCTTCTTAGTTAAACTGAATGTACCAGGCACTGGACATAACGGGGTCAAAACTAGTTGCATTCTACTTAAAGGAGAAAGAAAATACACAGAGAAGTAAAACCTATAATCCTATTGCCCAGTGATTTTTCCATTTCTCAAAACTTATTTGGAGTCTTCACTCAGGGCTTTTAACACATTCTTTTGAATACTCTATAGTGGAAAGTTTTTATTCTTTAAGGTAAGATTTCTCAGCCTTTTTGGTGTCATGCATGCCTCTGGCAGTCTGACAAAGCCTTCTTAGAATGTTTTTAAATGCATAAATGCACAATGCTAAAAAGAACACCAATTATGTTTGAAATACACTTATCCATATCTATATATAGTCAAATTCATGAACTTCTGATCAAAAAGGCTTTATTTAAGTGAAGGCATAATTTAAAAAAAAAAAAACAGTCAGAAGTCAGTTATAGCCATGTCTGATGAATTAGGTGAAAGATCAAGCAGGGTAAATTTATTTTGGATGCAAAAGAGAGGGCTAGTTATAAAGTACAGAGGCTGGTTTTCTTGTGTGGCTCATAAACTTGCCCTGATGACAGCCCCAGATGGAGTTCCAGATGTGTTTTGAGGAGTGGCAGCACCCTTAAAATAAGTGTTTGGACTCCTGTGATGACTATTTTAAAGAAAAAATATTCCAGATGTCTGAATTCTTATACATTTGGCTTTTTTTAACGGTCTCTTAATGAAAAAGGTCAAGATTTCCAAGATTTGTTCTATAATGTTCTGTAATTCTAATGAGTTCCAATGGAGTGACTTATTGGATGTAAGCACCCTGAGGGCAGGATCTGGCTTTTCATTTTGGCTCTGTCAAAACCACCATTTTTAGTTCACCATTCAACACTGTGCCCCATACTTAGTAACTCCTTGTTGGATTAAGTTGACTTTAGAGGTCTATGAGTGCAGACTCTCAACTAATCCTGGAGTCTTCTCTAGAACAGCTTAGAATCCTCTGAAGCATGATGGTTTCCATTTAATCCCCAAACAATTTATTAACTTCTTCCTAGGTCACAAAACTCTTGGGGATGAAAGGACTTTTCAGGTTTGTGTTAGCGATCCAGTTTTCTGATCTTTAATTCTGGAATCATAAGTTACAGTTTTTATTTCTGCCTCAGATTGTTTGCTAGTGGTTTTTCCCCCTTTCTTTACTGTTTGGTTTTCAGGTTTTCTTCAGCTTTTGTGATGGCGTCCAGTGCTTATCACAGTGTCTGATACATATTAAACAATTAAAAAATGTTTATCAAATTGAAATGAATTCTTTAAGAAGGGTTAGGTATTATGGCAGAACTGACAAAACCCTCCTACATACAAACACAGGGAGCTCTCCTTTCTTGAATGAACCCAGGATTAAGTTATATATTTCCCCTCATCCAAGTAATGGCTATTTAAAAAAAAAATTCTCTGGTTGAGATAGAGGATTATGGGAACTGAGTGTGGTTCACAACATAGCATTTTCATTCTTTTTGTTGTTGTTTGCATTTTGTTTTCTTTCTCATTTTTTTTCTTTTTTTGATCTGATTTTTCTTGTGCAGCAAGATAATTGTATAAATATGTATAGAAGAGTTGCACATGTTTAATATATATTGCACTACTTGCATTTAAGGGTGGGGGGAAAATTTGGAACACAAGGTTTTGCAAGAGTCAATGTTGAAAAATTATCCATCCATATGTTTTGAAAATAAAAAGCTTTAATAAAAAATAAAATATTTAAGTCTATTGAAATAAAAAAAACCTTATACAGTTGGTCTATTGTTATATAAAGTTTTCTTATTTTGAATAATAGTGCTTGATAAAGTACATTCCATAGCCTGATTTCTGTATATCTCTCTCATGCAAGTAAAAATTATGTAAAAGTTGACTCAGTTTTTATGTTGATTTAAGCAAAACAGGAAAATATCTAAGCTAAATCCTATATATTCAAGTATATAAAAAACAAAACAACTCCCAAACCCATTTGTAAAACACAGATTTCTTTAATTAGAAAGATTTCTCTTTGACCTGTGAGGCAGCAGAATAGAGTAGATGGGGGGGTGGAGTCAGGTTCAGATTCTATCTCTTACACTGGTCATGTAATGAAAGAACTCATTGATAGAAGTTGTAACTTTTTTTTTTTCCCCTTCACGATCTCATAGTTAATAAGCATCTGAGTTTGGATTTAAACTCTGATCTTCTTTAATCTGAGTCTTTGTCTATAGTGATAGCCAGTATGGTTACCTCATCTTTGTAATGGAAATAATAATTCCTGAAGCCATAGAGATGGACCAAATGCTGTCAAATTCAGATACCTTTCAGAAGAAAGTTCTATACAGTTAACAGCATGATTGTGTGATGATAAACTATAATAGATTTTTAGAAGGAAAAGGTTATTATTTATTCTGAACATGTAGTCTATCAAAAATGCCTGAAGATAACAAATAGAAAGCCCTCATTACATATCATAGAATTTGGAAGTGAAAACATCTTATTTTGAGATAGCCATCTCTAGGACTTCAGGAATTATTATTTCCATTATAGAGATGAAACAACTGAGGTATCAAAAGAAGTGATTGGTTCAAAGTCCCAGGACCACTTAGAGTAGGAGGATCAAGCAGTTTTCCTGACCTGAGGGGCAATTATAATAAGTATTCTTCCTTTCATAACTGCTCCCAATGAGTGTGAATAGCAATTGTTTTCTGTTCCGGTCAGAAACTCTGAGGTTCTTCTTCTTCCAGATTATTCTTTGTAAAAGCAAACCAGGCCTTCTTTTGCCTCCATTCTTACCTGCCCTTTAATTACTGAATGGTCCAACTGAGACCTGGGAAAGAGCTTAAAAAGGCATCCTGGACCCTCCTGATGATGACTTTGCACAGTCCTGCCTCCCTTAAATCCAATTCACTTGCAGTCACCCTCCTCTCAGAAGGAAGGACCAACAACAAAGACCAAATAATTCTTGGTTAACTTTCTTTTCCTCCTTTGAAGAGCCTCCATAATCCTTTTCCATCCCTTCTCCATATCCTCATCCATCCCATATGATTGGCGCCCCTGGATTTCCATCCAGATCTGGGCTCGTGTTTCTCAGACAGAGACATTTTTCTCTGTTCCTTCTTCCAGGCGGATTTTGGCTGCGATTGTACCTGGGGCCAAGCAGATCAGCTCCAATTCATTTCTTTCCTTCTTGGGTCAGTTCTTTCCAGGAACCAGTCATTCCAGTTTTCCCCGTTGGTTTCTGAATCCCATTATCTCAGCTTTCTGAGCAGCCCGGCCTTCTCTGCTCGGTGTAGTTTTCTAACCTATCACCTGCCTTGCTAATTCTTGGCCCTCTCTCCCCTTGACGGATAAATTTTCATTATTGGTTTTGCGTGAAAGTCTTCAGGGTTCCACTCTGGATGACCCCTGTGGTCACTTAGTGATTACACATGCCGGCTGGGGTAATTTATTCACTTTGTTTTGGTGTGAACACGTCCCAGGGGTCTTGTAACTGCTGTAATCACTTGACCCCAGTGACTGCTAAATGCCTTAAACACAGTTATTTTAAATTTATAATTGTTTTCATTAAAAATCCCTTATAGTAACTTAACTGACCTTGCAGTCAGCATCATAGTATGGGCTGGGGGAGAATGAAAAATATTATGATACGAATAATATATTGCTCATCAGATGTGCTTCTCCCATCGTCCCAGCACCCACCCATTTTACATTTGAGCCTGTCGGTATGTGTGGAAGATGAAAGAGAAGAGTTCATAATTATAGCACGGAGGACGTAATGCAATATGTCTGTTCCTGCCTGCCAGAGCCAGACTGCATATCTGGGGAGTGAGCTGTGGAGCGGCCTTCTAGGTAAAGGTCCAGCAGGATTCCAAAGGGGAAACAGGGCAAGATGATTAGCCCCTTGGACAAAGGACTCCAAGGAAGGCCTGAAGTTGTCTCGTGCTTTTTCAAAAAATCACCAGCTCTATTCATTTGGAAGAAACCCCAGTTTTTCTTTGACCTTCCATCTTCCCCAGCCCCATGTGGAGCCATTCTGTGACTCTGGCCTTCCTGCTTAGAACAAGACACTCCATCTCAAGACTGGGCATTTGCACTGGCTGTTCCCCAAGCCTGGAACTGGCTTTCTTTGGGGCCCCATTAAAGTCCCACTTTCTTTGAGACTGAGCCTCTACACTGTTAGTGCCTTTCCTCAGTTGATTATCTCCAATTTATCCAGCCTATATCTTTTTTTCAATAGTATTTTATTTTTCCAAATTTTTGTAGTATTTTGAATTTTGTAGGATTTTGAAGCAAATTATTTGCTTCCTCCTTCCCTACCCTTCCCAAAACAGCAAACAATCTGATGTAGGCTTTTTTAAAAATAATAATAATAGCTTTTTATTTTTCAAGATATTTGCAAAGATAGTTTTCAACATTCATCTTTGTAGAAGTTTGTGTTTCAATTTTTTCTCCTCTTCACTCATTCTCCTAGACAACATATTTCCACTTTTGTCATGCTGCTCAAGAAAAATCAGATCAAAAAGGGGTAAAGTCACGAGAAAGAAAAAAAAACAAGCAAATAAACAACAACAATAAAGGTGAAAACATTATGCTTTAATCTGATATAAATAATACATGAACAATCATTTTAAATGGGTTTCCATATTTGTTATGGTGTGCCAGAAAAATCAGAACAAAAGGGAAAAAACAAAAGAAAGAAAAAGCAAAAAAAAATGGTGAAAATACTATAATTTGATTCACATTTAATCTCCATAGTTCTCTCTTTGGATGTAGATAGAATTTTCCATCCCAAGTATACTGGAATTGTCTCGAATCACCACATTGCTGCGAAGAGCTAAATCTATTATAGTTTTTTTTTTTTTTTTTTTTGCTGAGGCAATTGGGGTTAAGTGACTTGCCCAGGGTCACACAGCTGTTACGTGTCTGAGACCAGATTTGAACTCAGGTCCTCCTGACTTCAGGGCTGGTGCTCTATCCACTGCGCCACCTAGCTGCCCCTAAATCTATTATAGTTGATCATCACACAATCTTGCTGTTAATTGTGTACAACCTTCTTCTGGTTCTTCTCACTTCATTTAGCATCAGTTTATGCAAGTCTTTCCAGGCTTTTTTGAAATCATCCTGCTCATTGTTTCTTATGGAACAATAATATTCTATTGCATTCACATGCCATAACTTATTCAACCATTCTCTAATTGATGGGCATCCAATCAATTTTCATTTTCTTGCTACCCCAAAAAGAATTGCTACAAACATTTTTGCACATGTGGCTCTTTCTGTATCTTGTTTGTACACAGTTTGCATGTTCTCCTTTTTAGAATCAGAGCTCCTCCTAGGCAGGGATTGTCTTTTAATTTAATGTGGTGTGTGATACAGTGCAACGATTTAATAAATATACATATTGACTTATAAATTGTTGGTTTGCACTATATATCTAGAAGCAGCACTTTCCACCCCTCCTCTTTCCAATGCATCCTCCACAAAGCTGCCTACATTCATTTTTTGTAAAGCACAAGTCTAATCACTTCAGTCAAGAACCTTTAGGAGCTCCCCATTGCCTGTAAAATAAAAATAAATTCTGTGTCGGGACTTAGTCTTTCAGAATCTGCCTCTTATTTACCTTTCCAGGTTTATTGTGTATTATTCACCTTTATTTAGTCTATGGGCAACTCAGTGATACAGCGGATAAAGTGTCAGTCCTGAAGTCAAAAAAAACTCACTTACTAACTGTGTGACCCTGGGAAAATCACTTCACCCTATTTGCCTCAGTTTCCTCATCTGTAAAATGAGCTGGAGAAGGAAATGGCCAACTGCTTAAGTGTCTCTGCCAAGAAAACTCCAAATAGAGTAATCAAGAGTAGGTGACTGACCAACTGGACAAAAATTTATTCTATATTCCAGAAATACTGACCTATAGCACTGTTCCTTAGAGCTTTCCATATCCTAACTCCATGAATTTACATAGATTGTCCCCTCTTACTGGAACATATTCCTTTCTTACTGATGCTTCTTAAGATTCCACTAAGTTTCAATTCATCTGCTGCTTCTTGAGAGAAATCCTTTTGATCTTCCTCCAATTTAAAGTTCTTTTCTTGCTCAGATTATCATACATATGAACATACATACACATATATGTCACAAGTTATGTGTTGTACCTTCAGTAGAGTCTATGCTCTTTCATATGTGACACTTTTTTATTTTGACTTTGTATTACCAGTACTAGACACAATAATACACTACTTTCCGATATAGTGAATGCTTAAAAATGCTTATTGTATTATGATCTTCAATTTAATATAATTTGTCAACCCCAGAAGTTTATGATTTGTTTCAGTGGAAAGAATATCAAATGTCAGGAGACCCAGGTCCAAGTTTCATCTGTTACTAAGTCAGTATGACCTTGGAAAGATTGTTTCTATTTCTTGACCTCAATTCCCTTATTTCCAAAATGAGGATATTGGACTAAGTGGCCTCTGAGGTCCACTAGTGTGCAGGTATATGTTTAACAATTGACTCTTTGGGGAAAAAAGATAAAAATAGTTATGACATAGTTATAAGTTTAATATGAATCACAACAACTTTCTTAAGTCTATACAATCAACAAAACAATAAATTTAGCCTTGATTTGTAGCATTTACTCATTTTCAAAGCATAAATGCTCACACTGAAAATTAGCACTTGGCTCTCAAGCCTGGCTCCCCCGCAACCTTCAGTTCTGAATCCATGAGCCTTTAAATAAGTTATTCACCTTATCTTCACGCCCTTATCCAGTCATGTCTTTTAAAACTTATTTTTGGAGCAAAATGGTCAGAAGTTTTACATTATTTGGGGGGGGGATAGGGGTGGACAGTTATAATTTCCCTCTTGTGTCTCCCTCCCCCAACTCACCTCCTTTTCTGTTTCACTTCCACCTTTTAAAAATCAGTTTTCTATCTTTTTCTTTTTTTCATTTTCTTTGATATATCCCAGAGTACTATTCATTCTGTTTAAAGAACTAGAACAAAAAAGAAGCCTAGTGCTTATAGGCTTGGAGCTAAGAAAGGCTGTGGTAGTTGTCTAATCAACTCCCTTAATAAAGGTGGAGACACTGAGGCTGGGCGAGGTTTAATGACCAGCTCAGCATCATATAATATATATATATATATATATACATATATATATATACGTATATATATATATGTGTATTATGGAGTCAGCATTAGAACCCAAATTTTCCCACTCCAAATCCCATTTTCTTATTCTTTTGCCATACTGCTCATCAGTTCTCTCTTTAATTAAATGAAAAGCTTAGATTAAAAGTCAGTTTCAATTTTTCTAGCAATTCTAAGAATTTTGGTAATTTTTAAAATTTTTGTGTATGAAATAACCTGAAAACCTAAAAAAATCATCTTAATATATGCCATTTAATGCTAAAATGATCATCAAATTAAATGATTAAATTAATTTACTGAAAGGAATTAAATTGAATTAATTAAACTTTAGTATTATTTTAAGCTACTAAATAGTTTTTAAAACTAAGTAGTTTTTAAAAACATAGTCATTTCATATTTTATGCTAGGTTGTTGTTCCAATGCTGGGTCATATGTAAAGAATGCATAATATACAGTAAAATAAGTTACTAGTGCATGTGCTGATTCTATCCTATAACTTTTTTTTTCAGGCATAAGAATTTTAAATAAAAGCTTTTGAAATTAAAAAAAAATCAGAATATAGGCATTTCATATTTTGCATGATTGCATATGTATCACACCTATATCAGATTGCATCTGCTATCAGAGAATGGTGTGGGGGAAGGAGGGAAAAATAGAAATTGGAGCTCAAAACTTAAAAAGATCCCCCAACAATGATTAAAAATTATTCTTACATGTAAATGGAGAAAAATGTTATTTAAAAAATAAAATAAAGGATTCTTAAGATAAAAAAAAATCAATTATAAGTATTCCAGTAAGCTTCGAGTTTTGCATTCTAATATCTATTTTAAAAAAAGGGGGGGAAGGGACAATACACAATGAAGAATGTGGGTAACAACTATAGCATACATTTCGATTCTCTTACAATAACTCTTTGAGAGGTATTATTATCCTATAACAGTGATAGTGAGGAAACAGATGCATAAAGAGTTTAAACAATTTAGCTTACAGTCACACTACATGAGCTGTGATAGAGGCTTGAACCCAGGATTTTGGTCTCTAGTTTTCATGGTTTTTCAGTAAGAATTATCTGAAACCAAAAAGAGTATCTAAGATGTCTAGGAGCCCCCAAACAATCGTGAAACAGAAATCTGTTAGCATTTTTCAGTTATTGTGTTTTTATTCCCAAGTGCTCTCGACATCTGGAATTGGTTTTACTACCCTATTTGGCTGGTCCGAGACGCATAATCAGGCAGTTTGCTGTCAAACACTCCATTGATACACCAAGTCCGCATGTTATTGTACCAAGTTTTGCATGCATTTGACAGTTGAAATTGAAACAAACTTTTTGTCTGGTTTAACGACTTTTCCTGTGCTTGAGTTTATGGTTGTATTTAAGGAATGAGAAAAGAGCAATCAATGGGCTTTCTGTTTCTCTCACTGAACAAAAAAACACCACAGAGAGAGACTTCAAATTTATGTGTAGTTTTACTTCTAAATTTGCTCATTCTCGGCTCCCTGGATTTCGTTTCTCTTTTCTTTAATCTAACTTACATGATCCTCCGTGGTTGGCTTTTGGACACAAGAATTTCTCTTGCCCTCGTTTGCTTTGTTAGTGGAAGAGGCAAACCTTTGAGTTCTTGCTTTGTATGTTCCAGTGTGGAAAAGACACTGGATTGGGAGATCAGGTAGCCTGTTGAAAAACATCACTCAATGTCTCAGTGTCTCTCCTTCTTTGCAAATTCAGAGAGGTTTTGGCATGTCTAGCCCTCTGTGGTGTATTGTGACAGTAATTGGCTTGTCATGGAGGATAGAAAATGACATTTGGAATCAAGGAGACCTGGTTTCAAATCTTAGCCTGGCACTTACAAGATGCAAGACTGTAAAAGTTGTTTCATCTTTCTCAGCTCCATTTGTTCATCTGTGAAATAGGGAGGACAATAATAGCACCTATGATGCAAAGTTGTTGTCAGGATAAGATGAAATGAAGAATTTTGCAAATTCTAATATAAATGCCAACTGCCATTATTGCCTTTTTAAAAAGTATTATAATTTATAATTTATTTTAAATTATTTTATTTTATCTACTTAAAATTATAATTTATTATTTAATTTTTTTTCTTTTTAAATTGTGTTTCAAATTCTTTTTCTTCCTCCCTCCTATCACCTTCTCTACTGGCTGAGAAGGGAAACAATGTGATAATCTTACTGCCATTTCTGATGAATATTATGAAGTAGAAAAAAATACTTTGGACTCAGAGAACCTGCATTTGAATCCTTCCATGGATTGAGCAAGTCATTTATACCTTCTGGGCCTCAACTTTCTCATCTTTAAAATAAAGGGGTAGACTAATCCAGGATCCTATGATTTTCCTGCTTCTTCAACCCTTTCTTTACCATCCAGTAGAGATCCATTGAAGGTAAATACTGCTCATTTTCATAGAACTTTGATATTATAAAATCTTTTGGATTCATGATTATCTGCATTTTACAAATGAGTAAACAGAGTCACCCCCAATAGTTGACTGCCTCTTTTGTGGTTAAACTAGTATCAAGTTTTAGAGGCATGATTCTAACTAGGGACTCCTAATATAAACTCAATTGTCACTTCACTGTACCAAACTTCCATGTGACAACTAGGTATATTGATATTCTTAAAGATAGAATAGTGGCTACAGTGCCTTACTTGGAGTCAAGAAGACCTGAATTCAAATGTGACTTGAGACACTTCCTGGTTACGTGATCCTGGGCTAGTCATTTAACCTTTATTTGCCTCAGTGTTCTCAACTGTAAAATGGAAATAATAACATCTATTTCCCCTATCTCTGAAAGGATAAAATGAAACAATATTTGTAAAGCTCTTTGCAAATTTTTATATAAACTGCATAAGTGTTTATTATTATATCATGGGAATTCACTATGTCTTTGAAAAATCCATTCTACTATTTTCTCATTTGTTGGAACTTGTAAAAGGGAAAGAAGGAAACCATATACAGTTAAGCAAGTCATTTAATCTTCATTTGCCTCAATTTCCTCATCTATAAAATGGAGAAAATGATAGCACCAACCTCTCAGGGTTGTTGTAAGGATCAAATGAGATATTTTAAAATGTTTTGCAAAGCTAAAAGCATTGTATGAAGGCTAGCTATTATTATTGGCTGTGTGTACAAGAGTTTTAAGGGGATTTAGGAGAAAAGAAAATATATGCTTTTACTCCCAGGATTAAATGCCTTACCCATTATGACATAAACTATGGAAAAATGGAGCCAGATACAACACAGTTATGTAATAGTAAGACTGAAATATGATTTATAAGTCACTTAAAGTTGAACACTTTTTATTTTTAATAGTATTTTATTTTTCCTAATTTCATGTCAAGACAATTTTTAGCATTCAATTTTACAAAATTTTGAGTTCCAAATTTTTCTTCCTTCCTCCCTTCCCTTACACCTTCCAAAAATGGTAAGCAATTTGATATAGATTATACAATTTGCTGTCATGTAAAACATATTTCCATATTAGTCACAGTTGTAAAGATCAAAAGGAAAAAAAACATGAAAAAGAATAAAGTCAGTGAAAAAAAGTATGCTTCAATGAGCATGCAAAGTCCATCAATTCTTTATCTGGATACAGATAGAATTGTGTACTTGTGTTGCTGAGAGGAACTGAGTCATTCATAGTTAACCATCACACAGTGTTACTGATACTATGTATGACATTTTCTGATTCTACTAATTTTACTTTGCATCAGTTCATACAAATCTTTACAGATTTTTCTAAAATTTGCCTGCTTGTTTCTTATTGTAAGATAATATTCCCTTCAGTTTCTAATATTTTGCCACTATGGAAAGGGCTGCTACAAATAATTTGCACATGTAGGTCATTTTCCCTTTTTTATGATCTCTTTGGTATACAGATTTAGTAGTAGTTGAATTAAAGAGTTTGGTTGTCCTTTGGGCACAGTTCCAAATTGCCTCTAGAATGATTGGATCAGTTTTGGTGGAACAACAGTGCACTAGAGTCCCAATTTTCCCACATTCTCTCCAATATTTTTCCCTTTTTGTCATTTTAGCCAATCTAATAGGTGTGAAGTGGTACCTCAGATTTGTTTTAAATTTGCATTTCTCTAATCAAAAATGAGTTAGAGCACTCCTTCATATGTCTATAGATAGCTTTGATTTCTTCATCTGAAAACTGCCTGTTCATATCTTTTGACCATTTATCAACTGTGTAATATTCTTATAAATTTGATGTATTTAAGAGGCATTTGTCAGAGATACTTTCTGTAAAAATTGTTTCTCATTTCTCTGCTTTCCTTCTGATCTTGATTGCATTAGTTTTGTTTAGCAAACAGCTTTAGTATCATCAAAATTATCCATTTTCATTTTATATTGCTCTTTATCTTTTATTTGGTCACACATTTTTGCCTTCCTCATAGATCTGACAGGTAGACTATTCTTTTCTCTTCTAATTTGCTTATGGTGTCACCTTTTATGTTTAAATCATGCATCCATTTTGACCTTATCTTTGTACATAGTATGAGATGTTGGTCTATACATAGTTAGGGTGGTTTGTTTTCTAGTTGTTTTTTTTTTTTTCCAGCAATTGTTGTCAGATAGTGAGTTCTTATCCCAAAGGCGGGGGTGTTTGGGTTTATAAAACACTAGGTCAACATAGTCATTGACTACTGTGTTTTGTGTACCTAATCTATTCCACTAATCCACCATTTTATTTCTTAACCAGTACCAAATAGTTTTAATGATTACTATTTTACAATATAGCTTGAGATTTGGTATTGCTAGTCTACCTTCCTTTGAATTTTAAAAATTAATTCCTTGATTTTCTTGATCTTTTGTTCTTCCAGATGCATTTTGTTATTTTTTTTTCTAGCTGTAGCAAATAGCATTTTTGGTATAGCACTTAATAAGTAAATTAGTTTTGGCAGAATTATCATTTTTATTATATAGGCTCAGCTTACCCATGAGTTACTGGTATTTTTCCAGTTGTTTAGATCTGACTTTATTTGTTTGTAATTGTGTTCATATAATTACTGGCTTTGTCTTAGAAGGTAGACTTCCAAGTATTTTACATTGTTTACAGTTATTTTAAATGGAATTTCTCTTTCTATCTCTTCTTTCTATCTCTTGCTGCTGGGCTTTATTGGTCATATAAAGAAATTCTGATGATCTGTGTAGGTTTATACAAATCTTGCAAACTTCTTAAAGTTGTTTATTATTTAAAGTAGGTTTTTATTTGATTTTCTAAGATTCTTTAAATATTACATTACATCATCTGCAAAGAATGATAGTTTTGTTTTCTTATTGTCTTGAGGAATTACATCTCTTTCTTTTACATCTTTTATTGCTATGGCTAACATTTCTAGTATCATATTAAATAATAGTGGTGATAATGGGCCTCCTTGATCTTATTGGAAAGGCTTTTAGCTTTTCCTCATTATAAATAAAGTTTGCTGATAGTTTTTCATAGATGCTGCTAATTATTTTAAGGAACTTTTTTTTATTCCTAAGCTCTCTATTGTTTTTAAAAGGAATGGATACTGTATTTTCTCAAAAACTTTTCCAGCATCTATTGAGATAATCATAAGCTTTTTGTTATAGTCAATTATTCTGGTATTTTTCCAAATATTGAAACTATATTGCATTCCTGGTATAAATCCCTTCTGGTCATAGTATATAATCCTTGTGATATATTGCTGTAATCACCTTCCTAATATTTTGTTAAATTTCTTGCATAGATATTCATTAAGGAAATTGGCCTATGATTTTCTTTCTCTGCTTTAACTCTTTCTGGTTTAGGTATCAGTACTATATTTGTGTTATAAAGGGAGTTTAACAGGACTTTTTCTTTGCTTATTTTCCCCAGTAGTTTATATAATATTAGAATGAATTGTTCTTTTAATGTTTGATAGAATTCACTTGTGAACCCATCTGAGCCCTGGAGATTTTTTCATTGATAGTTTGTTTAATTTCTTTTTCTAAGACGGAGATGTTTAGGAATTCTATTTCCTTTTATTTATCTGGGTAATTAATATTTTCATGAATATTCCTTGATTCCTCTCAGATTGTCAGATTTATTGGCATACAATTGGGCAAAATATTTCCCAATTTCTTCTTCATGAGCAGTGATTTCATCATTTTCATTTTTGATACTAGATATTTAATTTTCTTTCTTTCTTTTAAAAATCAAATTATCCAGAGGATTATCTATCTTACTGGCTTTTTTTAATAAAGCCAGCTCTCAGATTTATTGATTAGTTCAATTGCTTTTTAAAAATTTTCGTTCTTATTAATCTGACCTTTGAGTTTTAGGATTTCCGATTTAGTGCTTAATTGGAGATTTTTAATTTGTAATTTTTCTAGGGTTTTTTCTCTTTTAGTTACATACCCAGTTCATATATCTGTTCTTTCCCCATTTTGTTGATGTGAGAATTTAAAGAAATAAAAATTTCCCCCAGTTCTGCTTTGCCTGCATTACATAAATTTTGGTGTATTATCTCATTGTTGTCATTCATTCTCTTTAATGAAATTATTATTTCTTAGATTTGTTTTTTGACACACATTCTTTAGGTTTAAATTATTTAGTTTTCAAGTAATTAATTGTCTTTCTACTGCTCTTTGTTCAATGTAATTTTATTGCACTATGATTTAAAATAATACATTTAATATTTCTGCCTTTCTACATTTGATTTTGAGGTTTTTTATTTTAATATATGGTTAATTTTTATGTAGGTATCATGTGCTGCTGAGAAAAAAAAGATAGATTCCTCTCTGTTCCTATTCAATTTTCTCTAAAGATATGTCATATCTAACTTTTCTGGTATTCTATTTGCCTCCTTAGTTTCTTCCATGTTTATTTATTTTTGTTTCAAAAATTTTGCTTTTGAATTCCAATAGGGGACAGTTGAAATCCCCTGCTAGTATAGTTTTGCTATCTATTTTTTTCTGTCCTTCACTTAACTCCTCCTTTAAGAATTTGGAAGCTATACCATTTGGTGCATATATATTTAGTGTTGATATTGCTTCATCATCTTTGGTACTTTTTAGCAAGATGTAGTTTCCTCTTATATCTCTTTTAATTAGGTATTGTTTTGCTTTTACTTTGTCTCAGATCAAGATTGCTACTCCTGCTCTTTTTCAGCTGAAACATAATAGATTCTGCTCTAGCTCTCTTACCTTTACTTTGTATGTATTTCTCTACTTCTTGTGTTTTATTTATTTATTTATTTTTAGTAAACAACATATTGTAGGATTCTGGTTTGGGATCCACTCTGCTATTTGCTTCTGCTTTATGGCAGAAGAGTTCATCCCATTCATATTCAGTTATGATTACTAACTGCATTTCCCTCCATCCCATTTTTACTCCTGCTTGTCTTCTCCTTTCACCCTTTCCTTTCTCACCAGTCTTTTGCTTTTTTCAACCACCTCTTCAAACTGTTCTCCTTTCTGTCAGTCCTTCTTCCTTTATTTAATATCGTCCCCCTAACTTCTGTGTCAAGTGAGATATTCAACTGATTGTGTATAATATTCCCTCTTTGAGACAGTAAAGATGAGAATAAGGTTCAAGTGATGCCTATTGTCTACACTTCTATCTTCTCCTTCAGTGTAATAGATATTTTGTGCCTCTTCTTGTGAAATAATTTACCCTGTTCTGCCTTTCCCTTCCTTTTGTATGCAGTATACTCTTCTTTCTCATTTGCTAATTATTTTTTATGTCATTCCCTCAAATTCATCTTATACCCATACTCTCTGTCACTATTAGTGATGCAATTTTTAAAGAATTGCAAGAATTGTCTTCTGGCATAGCAATATAAACAGTTTAGCTCTATTGAATTCCTTTATTTTCTTTTCCCTTTTACATGTTTGGGCTTCTCTTGAGTCGATATTGGAGATCAAACTTTTGGTTTAATTCTGATTTTCTCCTTATAAAGGCTTGAATTTTTCTGCTTCAATGAATGAACCTTTCCCCCTTGATATATTATTCTTAATTCCACTGGATAGGTGATTCTTGGTTGTAGTCCTATCTCCTTTGCCTTCCAGAATCTCATGTTCCATAACCTCTGATCTTTTAATGTTGCAGTTGCTAAGTCCTATATAGTCCTGATTCTTGGTTGTAGTCCTATCTCCTTTGCCTTCCAGAATTTCATGTTCCATGACCTCTGGCCTTTTAATGTTGTGGTTGCTAAGTCCTATCTAGTCCTGATTGTGGCTTTCTAATATTTGAATTGTTTCTTTCTGGTTATCTGTAGTATTTTTTTTCCTTGATGTGATAGTTTTTGAATTTGGGCAGCTTTTATTTTTGAATCTCTTTCCTGAGGTGATACATATATTCAATGCATATTTTGCCCTCTGGTTTCAGAATATCAGGACAGTTTTCCCTGAAAATTTCTTTAAAGATGCTGTCCATATTGTGCTTTTGATTATTTCTTTCAGGTAATTCAGTGATTCTGACATTGTTTCTCCTGGATCTGTTTCCTAGAACAATTGTTTTTCCCAGTTGATAGTTTACATTTTCTTCCATTTAAAAAAAATTCTTTTAAATTTGTTTGATTGATTCTTGATGTTTCCTAGAGTCATTAGATTTCACTTGCCCAATTCTAACTTTGAAGGAGTTGTTTTCTCCATTAGTTTTTGTACTTTCTTTTCTGTTTTGGCAAATTTGGCTATTTTAAGGAGTTGTTTTCTTCTGGATTTTTGTATTTCCTTTTCTCTTTGGTTGATTTTGCTTTTTAAGCAATTTTCTTTTTCCAAGTTGCTTACTTTTTTGCATAATTCTCTTGCATCATTCTCATTTCTTTATCCATTGTGTGTATGTGTGTGTGTGTGTGTGTGTTATAGAATTTTAAAACCTCCTTTTGAGTTCTTTCATGTGTTCTTTCTGGGTGTGTGACCACTTCCTGTTTCTTTTTTGGCGGGGGGGATTTTACCCATAAATATTTTGGCATTGTTTCCTTCTGAGTCTGAACTTTGATCTTTCCTGCCACAGAAACTTTCTATGGTCAAATTCTTTTTTGCTGTTGTTTTTTGCTCATCCTTTTTTGCTCATTTTCCTTTCTTTTAAATTTGATCTCTGCTCCTGGGAGTAAAGGGACACTATCTGAGGCTTCTTGTGCCAGGGGATGCAAACCCTTGCTGTTTACCTGGTACTATGTTGATGTTGCCCTGAGATCCATGGAGGACCTTTGTATTTGGTGCTTTGTTGAGGGAGAAGGGTGAGGAGTGCTTGCTGCTGCTAGAGGCCATAGGGATCTGGCAGCTTATCTGGTGCTGAGCTGAGGTCCTAGTGCTGGTGTCTGGTATGTGCTGAGGCCAGTGGGGATGTTTCTGTTTTTCCCTGGGGTTACACTGAAGTACAGGGAGGTTTGGCAGCTGGCTGACTGACTATTTGCCTAAACCTCTGCTGAAGCATGTGGTGCTACTCTGAGCAGGAGTCTCCCTGTTCCTTTCGCTATACTGAGGTGTATATGAGGGAGGCTGTTGAGCAGGGGGATGCTGGTGTTGCATTTCCTGCTTTATTACACTGGGACTCAAGATCTACCACTCTTTAGCTGATGTGGGGCTTGCTGCTAGCTTGCTGGGATACTTCCTATACTGGATTATGCTCCCCTTTTACCTGAAGGAGACAGAACTTTTATTGCCAAACTTCCAAGTTTTTTGGGCTCAAAGATTGTTTCACCCTGGCTTTTTTCTGTTTCTGCTATTCCAGGATTTGCTTTGGGGCACTATTTTATGGTTATTTGGAGGTGAGAGTTACAGCCATTTACTGCTTACGCCACCATTTTGGCTCCTGGGAGTTTTGAGCTCTTTTTAAAAGGCACATTTTATATTATAAACCTTGGCAAACAAGTTCCTCCCTTTCCCAGTAATTTATCCAGAACTGAAACATCCATTTAACCCCTTTTTAATCTGACAGACAGTCCATTTATCTTTGAGCTTTCCATTGTAACCCAGAAGCATTGTGGGATTTCCTTGGAGTGAGATCTCCTTCCATAGTCTCAGACAAAAGTCAGTCTGGAATTTCTGGTCTGAGGGTTTCTGGGACTTTGGAAAATTATGTGATTTACTTGACTGTGGTCACACAGGAAGAATCCAGGAAAGGATATGAAGCCTAGGTCTTATTGGTTCCAAATCTTGCATTCCCTCTCTGATGTCAGGATGTTTTTCGCAAATCAATATAGACTGAGATATAGTACTTGAGTGCATAACAAAAAATGTTAGCTATGAACTGAGCTATAGTACCTGAGTCCATAAGAAAAAGTTAGCTAAAATCAGTGTGGAATTGAAATTGCCTAAAAATAACTAATATGTCATTCTAGAATGTTAATGTAGAAACAACTATTCTAAAGACAGAAGAAAAAGGGAGATAAGACTGGGAAAACCTGGAACAGTAGAAGGGTGAGGAAGAGCACTGGTTTGATTTGGTTTGGTTTTCTCAATAGTATTTTATTTTTCAATTACCTGTAAAGATAATTTTCAACTTTTATTTTTATAAGATTTTTGAGTTTCAATTATTTTACTTCCTCATTCCCTTCCCTTCCTCCTCCCCTACACATCAATCTGATAGAGGTTATACACATGCAATCATTTTAAAGATATTTCCATATTTGTCATGTTGTGAAAGAAAATCAGAACAGAAGGGCAAAACCAAAGAACAAACAAACAAACAAAGGTGAAAATACTATGATTTATTCTGTATTCAGTCTCCATAAGTTCTCTCTCTGGATATGGCTGGCATTTTCCATATCAAGTCTATTTAGAATTGTCTTGGATCACTACATTGCTGAGAAGAGTTAAGTATATTATAGTGATTCTCACACAATGTTGCGGGTATTGTGTACAATGTTTTCCTGGTTCTGCTCACTTCACTCAGCATTAGTTCATGTTTGTCTTTGGAGATTTTTCTGAAATCAGACTGCTCATCATTTCTTACAGAACAATACTAGTCCATTACATTGATGTACCCTAACTTCTTCAGCCATTCCCCAACTGTTGGGCACCCCTTCAGTTTCCAATTCTTTGCCAACACAAATAGAGCTGCTATGAACATTTTTGTATATGTAACCTCTTTGGAATACAGTCTCAGGATTAGCACTGTTGGTTTAAGGGTATGCACAGTTTTATAGCCCTTGGGCAGAGTTTCAAATTAGAGCATTGGTTTTGAAGTCAGGATCCCAAAGTTCAAATCCCCACACTCTTGCTTCATACTTCTGGTCTCCCATACTTACAACCCCAGCATTACCCTACATTCCTCATTCCTCTACCCCACATATCCTTCAGAATATTTCTTATGTCAGATCCCTTCTCCCTATTTATATGACTTCTACTCTAATGTAGGCCCTCAGTATTTCTTCCCAAATATCACAATGCCCCACTCTGCCTCAAGTCTTTCCTCTCTCTCTCTCTCTCTCCAACCTGTTTGTTAACACAGCTAGCAAAGTGGTTTTACTAAAGAGCAAGATTAACCATATTACTCCCCTGCTCAGTAAATACCAATGGCTCCCTATTACTCCTAAATCTATTGGTTAGCTGAGGCAATTGAGGTTAAGTGACTTGCCCAGGGTAACACCTAGGGAATGTTAAGTGTCTGAGATCACATTTGAACTCAGGTCCTCCTGACTTCAGGGCTGGTTCTCTATCCACTGCGCCATCTAGCTGCCCCCTAGCTTTTAAAGTCCTTTCCAACCTGACCACAATATACCTTTCCTAAATTATTTTGTGTGACTCATTTCACAAACTCTGCACTCCAGCCAGGCCATACTTCTTGAGATTTCTCACAGACTATATCGCATCTCCCTCTCTTAAACACTTAAGTGCTTACCATGTGTCTAGCACTGGACTAGTTATTGGTAAAACTCCTATAAAGGAGACTCTGTGCTCTCAAGTAGTTACTATTATTCCATTGGGGGAGAAATGATGTATATCTGTAGTTATATATGTCTAGGTATACATATATATATACATATATATGTATGCATATACATACATACATGAAAAATAATTTTTATTATAGGGCAGGTGCCTTAGATATATGGAAATATAAGATATAATCTCTCCTATTTCTTTGTATTTTTACCTACTTAAAAATTTTTATCTATAAAAATATATTGTTCAGTTGTACATGATTCTTCATGATCCCATTATAGAGTTTTCTTAGCAGAGATACTCTTAGTGATCCCAATATGGAGTTATCTGGCATAGATCCTTAGAGTGGTTGGCTATTTCCTTCTGTAGTATATTAAGCCAAATAGATCTTAAGTTACTTACCCAGAGTCACATAGTTAATATGGGTCTAAGATTGGATTTGAACTCAGGTCTTAATGACTCCAGATAGCCTCGTGCTCTATTCACTGAGCATTCTAGCTTCCTCCCAAAAAAACCATACTGTAGGCACTTAATAAATATTTATTAATTAACTACTATAAAGGACATATACCTTTGTAGACCTGGATTCTAATCCTGCCTATAACTCTTAATAGCGATGGGTCTGGATTCAAGTCATTAATCACTACTTGGCTTCTTCATTTATAAAAGGTAATAATAATAATAAATGCAGTCCTTTGCTCATATAATTATTTGGGGGAAAGTACCTTAAAGGGGTCCAGAAATATAAGTTAGTAGATTTCCCCAGTTTTTTTTCTACCACTAACCTTTATTTAAAAACAAACAAAATAAAATAAAATAAAAAACAAAACCCAAATAATAAAATATAAAGATAATGTGGGTTAATGTGACTCAGCTTGAAGCTGAGTCAGAAAAACCAGTGGTTCCAGGCCTACTTCTGATATTTCTTGTCTGTGTGACCACCCTGAGCCTCAGGCATCTCTCAGACTAGAAATTCCAGTCCGGATGTGATCTGGGTCAGTGGGAAGAGATCTTGGAGTACCAAGGAAATGATGAGTCATTGTTGCATAAAATATATACAGAGGAGGTTATGTTTGATCCTACAAGAAATGGGGAACCTTTGATATTTATTGAGTCATGTGTCCTAAGATTGGAGGATTAGAAATAAGGTCAATCCAGATCCTCCACTGCCAAATGTAGACCTCTTTCTACTGAACCATACTACCTGCCTGTTGGTCAATAAACATTATCATGTACAGACAGTCTGTCAATTACTGTGCAAAACCTGGAAATACAAAAGGTGGCAAAAGACAATTCCTGCCCTCAAGGAGCTTACAATCTCATGGGAGATTGCTTAATATCGGTGTGAAGGATTCATATGAGACTTGAGGAAGGGGGACCAATTAGGTTATTACAATAAGTATCACAAAGGAGAGCTGATGCAGACCTCAATTAGGGTAATGGCTATAGGAGTAGTTAAGGAGGCTGATGGGAGAAGTCAAAATGAAGCAGTCCTTTAAGGAGCTATTGGGGAGGACATATTGTATACATAGAAGATAATGCCAAAAGTATTTGGAGAGAAGGAGAGATATTAGCAATTTAGAAGCTCTTGAAAAGGCTTTCTTTGGGGTGGGAAGGTGGTGGTTGAGTTGAGCCTTGGAAAAAAAAAGCTAGGGATTCTAAGATATGGAAAGAAAAAGGGAAGGCAGTAGCCTGACTGTTCAGGAGTCTTGAGGCAGAAGATGTAAGTCATTATCTTGAGGTCTAAAAATCCAACAAACAAACAAAAAACTTGACCTTCTTCCCCAAGACAAAACAGAGTTAAAAAAACAAAACCATAAATTACAACACAGAGGCCAAAGCTCAGAGAGATGATATCCAATTCCTAATAGAACATTTGAAAGGGAAGTTTTTTTTTTGTTTTTGTTTTTGTTTTAGCAAATGGTCAGCCAAAGTAGCCCAAATGGGTTACCCATAGCATGGTGGCTGGCTGGGCCTACAAGAGTTTGTGGGAAGGTCTCTCAAATAAGTCCAAGCAGCTGTGTATCCAGCCTCGAGCATACATATGATCTAGAGTCTTTTGTATGTAGGCTTTCAATATTTAATATGTTGTCTCAATTTTTAAAAATGTCCTTTCCTGTTTGTGAGAATCTATTTTATCTATAAATGTATAAAATGGGAAAAAGCACCCAAAGCCCTAGAATATGTGTGTCTAAATAAGATGGACTGATACTTAGCGGCTAACAATAGCAATGAAAAATGAAGCAAATCTTTTGGAGGGCTGTATGCTGCTCAGCAAGAACAATGCTGGGGGGCTGAACAAATCCTTTCCATCGGGGGCCTGGCAGATGTGGGGGGGATGCACTGCAAATTTTAGTATAATGTGTAGTGTTGAAAGAAATTTTATCTCATCGTAAAGATTAGCAGGCTGTGTAATTCAATTTAAAATTGGTCGGTGGTGTCCTGTCTATTATAGAGCCCTTTTTGTTTTATCACCGTTCGGCTATTTTATGTTGTACAGCCCGAGCTAGGATGGCCGAACCACACAAGGTCTCCTTTCCCGCCTGTGCTTGTTGAGGAAATTGTCGGGGAAAGCAAGAGATTATCTTAAAATGAGTTAAGAAAATGCTTGCTTGCTCAATTGAATGCCTCCTTGTTTCTTTTTCTCTGGCTTTCTCTCTTTCTCTCCCTTCCCTCTCCCCCCCCCTTTTTTTGTTAGCATAAAATGAATTTCTTCTGGGCAGGCAACCATTGAGAGCAGAATTCTTTTCAAAGCATTTGTTGGATACAGGGCTTGGTTCTCAAAACTCCAGTGTTAGCACTTATCCACAGTATCTTGGGCATTATTGTGCCATTGAAAACCAACATGTAGCCGCTTATGTTAATGCAAGACTGGCAGAGCCACATCTGATGGTAATTATCCAGACTGGGGGGTTAATAAATGGCCTTAGAATGACTGTCTTTATTTTCTTTATTACAAGAAAAATGGGCAGCTTCCTGAGCCCCTGCTGTCTGCTTCTTGCTACCAGCCTGGGTGACTTGATAATTAACGGATTGGGTGCCACTGGTTCATGGGCACTGCTGGGTTTAATATTCATGTTGGGGAGAGTCAGAGTCCTGATATGGGTGTGATGGAGAACAAAAAAAAGGTGATAGAAGATTTTGGTTTTCACAGACAAGAGAGTGCCTAGAAAATGGATTTTAATTAATTATTTAGTATCTTTAATAGAGAGTTCAGTTTAATAGAATTTTAATCTCTGTTGATGTAATACTAATAAACTAGCATTTATGCAGAACCTTACAGTTTGCAAAGCACCTCCCATATATTGTTTTATATGCGTTTCCTGATAACTCTATAGTTTTTGTTATACCCATTTTATATATGAGGAACCTGAGACTTGGAGAGGTGACTTGCCCATTTGTATCTAAGCTCATCACATGATCTACTATTTTTTCAACTTGTTAATGGGAGTTAATTTGTAATCCCCAGTTTTGTATGATTTATCTGTAGAGATTTTTAAATTATTATCCTGGCAAACTGGAAAATATAAATTATCTTTGGATCCCAAAGAATGTCTTACCTTCTATCATGGGCCTATCTGTAGAATTAGGAGCCAAAAGTCTTAATGGAAGAAGTCAATGAACTCAGTCATTGAACTTGTGAAGTACCATTATGTCATACCTCATGAAAAAAGGATTAGCTCACAATGTCTAGGACTCCTCAAGTTCAGAATGTACTCAGAAGAAGACAAAATTATGGGCTTGATCGAACAAGCTGAAAATGATGAGAGACATGAAGACCTATGGTTGAGTTAAAAAAAATCAATTGTATAAGGACAGTATGAGATAGGGATGACTACCCATCCTAAACAATCCATTTGAAAAAGATCTGGGGAGGGAGGAGGGCTGCCCTACAGACTTAATATGAGTCACAGACAAAATAAATGAGCCAAAATAAAGCTGGTGCAACATAAAACTTGTGTCTGCAATGAGGAAGATGATAGTTCCACTGTCTTCTGCCTTGGCAGACCAGATATAAAGTTTTGTGTTCAGTTCTGAACACCACATCTGAAGAAAGGTATTGATAAATAGTCAGTGAACATTTATTAAAAATAAACTATATGCCAGGTCTTATGCTAAGTACTAGAAGAGGGCTGGGTAGGATAGTAAAAGGATTAGAAACTGTGTCATGGAAGGATGACTGAAGGTTCTGGAGACATTTAGCCAAGAAGAGAGAATGATTAGTAGAGAGATGTGACAGCTCTCTTCAAATATTTAAGGTCCCATCACACAGAAAAAGAATGACTTGTTTTCCTTGACCTCCAAAGGTGAAATTCTAGGGGGAGTAGATGGAAGCTACTGAGTAGCAGATTTAATTTTAGAAGGAAGAAACTTATTTAAAAAGATGAGTTGTCTTGGAGTAGAATGTTGTGACTCAGGAAATGGTAACTTTTCTATCCCTAGAAAAGTCGATGCTTAGGGTAATGTTTGGTACATAGTAGGCACTTAATAAATGTTTATTGATTGATTTATCAAAAAGTTCTGAGAGTATAGATGGCAACCTGTTGGGTCATCTGGAGAGAATTCTCTTCAGCTGCCAATTGGATTAGATATCTTTGCCAACTCTAAGGTTACAGCCGTGTAGACAGACTATTTCCCCCTGGCAACCTGTGGTTAACAGGGGTACCAAGGGATATGAGTTGTCCTCCATGACATCTTGAGATATTAGGGTTATAATGTGAGGGTCTCTCATTCTAGTTAATGGCTTCTCCTTTCTTTACCTTGAAGCTGGCAAATGGGAGAAGAAGAAGGTGGATTGTAAGGAGCCAGGAATCTGCCAAAGATAAGTTCTTCTTACGTTCTTCAGAGCTAATGTGGGGAGCAATAGGAAGCACTGGAATTGGCAGATAGAGAGAAATATTACAAGTAGAAACATACAATGGATGCAATCGGTGTTGAAAACTACCAATATGGCTGCTTGAAGTGGGCAATTTACCCATTTGCTTCTGTGCTTTCATACAGGTTGTCTCCTATGTCAGGATGCACTTTTCACCTGTACTGTCTCAGTTTCCCCATCACCTTCTACAAGAAACATAAGAAACATTTTTCTTTGCTCCAATATGGTTTGCCATCTCCTTCTCTGGATCATTTTACAGATGAGGAAACTGAGGCAGACTGGGTAAAGTGCTCAGAATCACACAACTCATAAATGTATGAGGCTATATTTATCTTTTTTTTTTTTTTTGCTGAGGCAGTTGGGGTTAAGTGACTTGCCTAGGATCACACAGGTAGGAAGTATTAAGTGTCTGAGGTCACATTTGAACTCAGATCCTCCTGACTTCAGGGCTGGTGCTCTATCCATTGCACCACCTAGCTTCCCCTCTAACATATAGTCTTAAGAGAATTTTCTAGAGCATAGTAGGTGTTTAATAAATAATTGATAAATCAACTGTAGATAGATTCACTGATTAGTGAGTGTTTCCCGTGGGCACATTTGACAGCATTCCTAATATTCCAATCATGTAAATCTATTTATTTTCTTCCTTTTATCTTATTTTTTTTGGTTATCTTTATTTCCTTTTCTCTTCAATTACTTATCCCATATACCACCGGGTCTTTGAACCAGGATTAGGACTAGGTTTTGATTTCCTCTCCACTAGAAATTCTATCTAGTTGCAGATAGAGCGTGGGACCCACTATGATCCAGCCAAACTGGTCTTCTTAATTTGTAATGTGTATTCCTCCTGTAAACTCAATATACTATAGTCAGTGTTTTAATCAAGAAAGTTCAAATTACTGGAGAAATACTATAAACCTTCAATTAAACAAACTTTTAAAAAAATTAAAGCAAACTTCGTTTTTAGGAGAAGGGCAAAACACAAAAAACAAAACAAAACAAAACGAAACAAGCCCACAAACTGAACTGAGATCAAGCACATCTTAAAAATGTTATACAACTATAGGCAGGCAGCTAATGTTCTGGACTCAGCTTATGTTCCATACTTTCACACACTTTCTATATCTTTCTGTATCTCTATCCACACTCACTGTAGCATTAACACATTTGAGAAAGAGAGAACCAGATTTGAAGTCAGAAGATCTGGAGTCAAATTTTTTTTGCTACCTGGTGCTAGGGTGAATTTCTCCAGCTCGCTGAGCATCAGTTTTCTCATCTCTTAAATGGGACACATTGAGCTAGATGACCACTATTATCCCTTATGATTATAGGCCAAGGTTTCTTAACAAAGGTTGAACAAAGGTTATGAGAAAATGCTTATATTATCAGTATTTTAGTTGTTTAAGTATATTATAGGTGACTGCTAGATAGAGAACTGATCTTGGAACTAGGAAGACTCATCTTCATGAATTCAAATCTGGCTTCAGACACTTAATAGCTGTTTGATTCTGAGCAAGTCACCCAATCCACTTTGCCTCAGTTTCCTCATCCATAAAATCATCTGGAGAATGAAATGACAAATTGCTTCAGTATCTTTGCCAAGAAAATCATAAGTGGGGTCACAGAAAGTTGGGCATGATTGAAACAACTGAATAAGAACAGAAATTTATGTTGGGGAGGTATGTTTTCTGCATCTCTTAGCTAGATTATAAACTTTTAAATATAGATACGTCTTGCTCCTGACTTTTCTCTTTTTTCTCAATCATATTTTACTTTTCCAATTACATGTGAAGATAGTCTTTTTTTAGAAAGATTTTGAGTTCCAAATTTTATTTTTCCAAGTTTTATAAGATTTTGAGTTCCAAAAATTTTCTCCCTCACTCTGTTGCCTCCTCCTCCCCTTACCAAAACAGCAAGCAATCTGATATAGGTTATACATGTACAATCATTTTAAATATATTTCCATATTTGTCATGTTGCAAAAGAAAAAAACTGAACAACAAAAAAAACATGAGAAAGAAAAAGCAAACAAACAAACAAACAAAAAAAGGTGAAAATACTATGCTTTGATCTGCATTCAGTCTCCACACTTCTGCCTCTGGATGTAGATGGAATTTTCCATCCCAAGTCTATTGGAATTGTCTTGGATCACCTCCTTATTGAGAAAAGTTAAGTCTATCATAGTTGATCATCACATAGTCTTGCTGTTTTTATGGACAATGTTCTTCTGGTTCTTATCACTTTACTCAGAGTCAGTTCATCTAAATCTTTCCAGACTATTGCTCCTGAATTTTCCCATAGCCTGGTACTCTTTGTGTATCCTATAAATGCTGTTGGCACCTACTGTGCCATTCAACCCCCTGTGAGGATACCTCATTTTTCTTAACTAGACCTATGATTTCTTCTTGATAGAGAGCCCCTGAGAAAGAACTCTTTCTTCCAATGCAGACCTGCACCTTCCCAACAACTTTTATTCATAGAAAATTGAATAACCTCTTAGGGCCCCAGATTTGCTAGTTTATGTGGGAGTAGAGCCTTAAACTCATGCCTTCTTACTCTTCGCTGATCATATTTGGAAAAAAATTCCAGCAATAACTTCAGGGCATCAGAGGACATCAATAGGATTTGCCCCCTTAGCTGCTAAAAGAGATGAAAGGGATAAAAATTAAGTCCATACCTGACTTTACCAGGTCTTTGAATTAAACATAGTACTTATTGGAGAGAATGGTGAGGGAAAATTCTGCATGTGGGCAAACCCGGAGGCTTGCTGTCTAATGCTCTAATGCCAGAATTATAGAAAGGTAGATAGGGAAGGGATTGTAGTACACATGAGCAAAATTAATAGGGGAAGAACAAGGAAGCAACAACACCTACTTTCTGGCTGCCTTTTTCAGTGTGCCTTCCCTGAGGCTTGCAGCAATTGAGTTCAACTTTCTTATATGGGAGAAACTTCAAAAGCTTTGGATGGGAAGTTCCCAGAACTCTCAAGTCTAGAGAATTAGGTGAGATGTTCAGAAAAATAGCCTTTCTTATGGCACTTGTTTCCATCCTGCAATTTCTAGGCAGAAAACTCCAGAGGAATTCACTTCTTTCACAGAAAGCATTTTGAGTCATTTTTTCCCTGAGCAAATTTAGGCTGCTTTTCATTGTGTATAAATTCTTGTCCAAGACTAAGATAGTGGGAGGTTTCTTTACTTTGTACTTGGGCGTCCCTGGTCAAATGCGGTACTAGGTGAGCATCTGCTAATGAGGAGCTTGAGAGGCATCATGGGATAGTAGGAGAAAGAGCTACACAAGTCCCTTGAAATTGTCTTAAACATTGTGTCATCAGAATATCTAAGTCTGTTACAGTTGTTTTTGTACATTGTATAAGTCATTGTACAATATTGCTGTTAATTGGGTACAATATTCTTCTGGTTCTATTTATTTCATTTTGTATCAATTCATATAAATCTCCCAGGTTTTTCTCAGCCTTATTATTTTATAGGTAAGGAAACTGAGGCCCGAAGAAGGAAATTATAGTTTAAAGCTGTGATTTAAACTAGCTCTCCTGGCTTGAAATCTATCCCACGTCCCATTGTTCCTAAGTTGTTGAAAACTGTGTTTAAATAAATTGAGGTAGATTCTCAAGTTTGACTCAATGACTCTGTAGTTTAAAAATGTATGGGCTTGGGTGAATACTTCTGGTGAAAGCAATAGGTCCATTCATGAAGGGGAGATTACCTTATGCAAAGCTGGCTATTAAAATAATAGCATTTCCTGGGAGGTTTTAGGGATGAGAACTTTAAGGGAAAGGAATACACTTATTAAAAAATACTTTTTTTTTTTTTTTGCTGAGGCAATTGGGGTTAAGTGACTTGCCCAGGGTCACACAGCTGTTATGTGTCTGAGACCAGATTTGAACTCAGGTCCTCCTGACTTCAGGGCTGGTGCTCTATTCACTGTGCCACCTAGCTGCCCCTAAAAAAATACTTTTAAAAATGAATGGTTATTCTGTTAATTGTTCTTATTAATTACCTCATCTGATTAACATTGTTGGTTTTTCTATGTTTGTTTTGGACTTGCAAGTTATAATAATTCTATATCCTGAAGGGTCTTTTCCCAGAATTCTAGGAAAAGAGAACTGGGGAAAAACCCATAGGATATTAATGAATAGAGTTCATTTGGAGAGGCAGCATGATACAATGCAAAATGCCATGGGTATGGAGTTAGAAAAATTGGCCTTAATTCCCATTTCTATTATTTATTCTCCATGTGATCTTGGGCACTGAGTAATGAGTGAGTCTACTCTTTCTAAGAATGGCAACAACCTATTGAATGGACAGCTAGGCCAGTGAGGTGGAGTGGTGGTTAGAGCACTAGGCTCAGAGTCAGGAAAAACTGAGTTCAAATGTGGATTCAGGTAGTTACTAACTGTGTGACCTTGGGCCAGTCCTTTTACCCTGTTTGCCTCAGTTTCCTCATCTATAAAATGAGTTGGAAAAGGAAATGACAAATCACTCTAATACTTCACCAAGAAAACTTCTAACTGGAAACAAATGAATAACAGCAGCATCATCCTATTGACTTGTGTGATTTTAGACATCACACTCAGCCTGTAAGCCTTTCACCTCCTTTATTTAAAAATACACTTGATGCATAGCTTTATTTTGAAAGTTATCATTTCTTCACTGGATTTGCCTTCTCAGTAATATGGCATCTCCTACCCCAGACTGACTACAACTCATGAACACCCTCAAATCTTGTCTTGTCCATAGGCTCAATTGAGGATGAATTCAACATGATTTGGAAAATAAAGTGGGCTTTTTTTGAGAGTGTTTATATGGGAAGATTAATATATCTTTTAGTAACTGAAAGTAATTGGAGTTGCTATAAATTCAGGTTTGAGAATCACTGGATGAATGGTTGCTTTGGGGAATCCTAGAAATTTTGAGCCACAAGACTCATAAGATCGTATCATTAATGCTTTAGAAGGATCCTAGAGATCACTTTGTCCAATCCCCTTATTTGAGTAATAAGGGAATAAAATCTTTAGAGAAGAGAAAGGACTAAGTATTTCTATAGTACCTACTATGTGCCAAGAACTGTGCTAAGCCCAATTAATAAATAATGTCGTGATCCTCAGAACAGGTTAGTTGATCTGTTGAAGTCCTATAGCTAGTCTGAGACTGGATTGGAACTTAGGTCCTTCTAACTCCAGAAACAAAGCTCTATTTATTCTGCCACAGTTACCTCAAGAAAAATTAAGTATCATGCCCAAGGCTACATAGATGGTACTTAACAGAACCAAGACCCAAATGTCGATCAGATTCCCTTTCCATGGTGAGTTCCATAGCACATTGTGACTGCAATGTGTTCAAAGCCTGGGTAATAACTAAGTTTAACAAGCATGAACTTTATTAGCAACCTTCATATGGAAAGAAGAGGAGGGAATGGGAGTGTATCTTAGAGGAGAAATGAAAGCCAGAGGTCTAATTCATGAAGGGTAGTGCCATGTCTATTTTATGCTGTTTTATCTATCTTCCACATAGTTGCCAAATTATTTCTAAAGCACAACTTTGACTGTGTCACTCGTCAGCTCAAGAAACTTTGTTGGCTTCTTGTTGCTTTTAGGTTGAAAGACAAATTCCTCTATTTGGTATTTGAAGACTTTCTCAGTCTGGTCCCAGCTTATCTCTCCAGGTCCCATCACATCATCTATGCTGTGGTCAGATTGGCTTGTTTGCTACTATATTCCATCTTTGAATGCCTGAAATGCTCTATTTCCATCTCTCTATCCCTTATCATTCTTAGCTCCCTTCAAGGCTCATCCCAAGAACTACTTTCTTGAAGAAGTCCATCCTGATTCCTCAAGTTGTTAGTAGTGCCCACATTCCATTTTGTTGTATTCAGGTGTTATCTGTGAATGCATTAGTGTAGGAATTACTTAGTTAAAAAAACAACAATAACAAACAAACAAAAAACTCTTTCTATTTATGTAGATTGTTACCTGTTTCACAATTTTTAATCATATTGAATTACCAGGGGCACTGAGAAAGCAAAGAGATTTATCCAGGGTCATATAATCAATATGTATCAGAAGTGGGATTTGACCCACTTTTCTGGCACCACAGCCAGTTTCTTAGATGTTTTTCTGTTTTTCATATTTATTGCCTACATCCTGAATTTATTTGTGGACATGTCTCCCCATATAATAAGCTCATGGAAAACAGAGATTTTGGCTTTGCATCCTTGATACCTATCATAGTACCTGAAACATAGTAGGCACTTAATGAACAATTGTTTATCAATGTTGAAGTTGAAAAAGACCTTAAGTTATATGTATATATATATATATATATATATATGTATATGTACATATGTATGTATGTATCTTTTAGCTCTTTCAGAGCTAAAAGGGACACTCAAACCAATAGAGTGATGCTAAGACCATATGGTACATAGTAACTTTAGGCCAGAGGGGAAATCTTCCATTTTAAAGTGACTAGTCTTTGTTGGCGGGATAGTGTTATGTGGATATGGCTGTCTTGATCATTATGGGAATTCCTGGTGTGTTATAGATCTTTTGAGCATTTCAAAAAAGTTTTGTTTTGAAAGTATCTCATTCTAAAAAAAACCTAAAAAAAAACATTTACTGCTAAATGAGACACATAGGTGAGGTGCTTGATGAATATTGATGCTCTAAGTTCCAGAAAGTAAAGTCTTGGAGGTAAAGATGAAGGAGATAAGACAAGTATAAGTGTATGAAGTTTTATTATTGTTATTAAACAAATAACTGAGAGATCAATGAATGGTATGCATGACCATTTATAAAAGAGTTCTCAATGGTGTCATCCCTCCTTCTCTGCCATTGACTAGTTGTCATGTGTAAATTGTGTGTATTTTCTTCCCCAATGAATAAAATATCCTTGAGGACAGAGGCTGATTTATACTTGTCTTTGCATCTCTAGAATCTAGTACAGTCCCTGGCATGTAGGATATAATTAATACTTGTTGGCTGATTAGCATCTATTGTTTTCCAATTATGGGGTATTTTTTGGTATGTTGAAAAATCTCACCAGGATTGGTAATCCTTCTGAAGGTGTAGATCCCAGTCTATCCATGATGTCTTATCCCATAGGATTCTTATTCATGTTCTTCCAGAACCCTCCACAATGGTTCCATCCAACATGGCAGAAGGGCTTCAGAATATTGAATAGATCTGTTGTGGATGACTCTGGAAGAACATGATCAAGAATCCTATGAGATAAGTAGACATGGATGGATGGGAAGGAATACTCACATGGGTGAGATTAAAGGTCTACTCAAGCATCAAAGGCATCATATTTTCAAGACAGAAATGTAGCACAGAGGGTGCCCATCTTGTCACTCATCATTGGTGCCAAATGACCAACCATCCACCTTCTCGAATCCTATCTTACCTCAGTGACTTCTGCCGCTGCTTTATAAATGCAATCAAGGAGATAACTATTCAGTGACACTATGATTCACATCAAGTCAGGCACAAAACAGGGAAATGTCCAGTCATAGGTTTAAAAAAATTACAAAAAATAAATGGAGAAATAAACATTCTTTTCTCTTCCTCCAATGCATTCAGTGTCAATATTAATAAAACACATCTACCCTGACTATTTTTATTTTACTTTTTCTGTGTTTGCTTTACCATTTTTTATTAGAATTCTGAATCAGAGGATGATCAAGGTTGACTTTATTGGACTTTACCTAATGCTGTATCGAGCTTATAGTCCAAAGTGCAAGTTATTAAAATTGACACAGGATGTATGTGCAAGGTAATATCCATCTTCGTAGAATCTACTCTGAAGTGGGAGATTTTCGGTAGAGTGGATTAGATTATATAGTGAGTAGGGACTATGAAAAGCAAATAGAATTGTGTATTGATGCCTTCAGAAATATTATTTGATAGCAATAAAATATTCCCTGAAATTCCCTTCAGAGCAGAGAAAATGGAGTTTGTTTGCAGTAATTTTATTTTCTCCAATTTTGCCCTCACACTTTCCAATATAAGGCAATTGGAACCTGTGATTTGGTTTTCCTTATTGGCAAAAGTACCATGTAAATTGATCTGTGATGCATTTAGAGAAGATGCTTTGAAAGTTTGGAAATTGAGATGGCTTTTTTCTGATTAGATTTAGAGAAGATTAGGGCTCATTTCTATATTTTAGTCTAATGCAATATTAACCAAATATGTCCTTTTTCAATTTAGTCTTAATCAAGTTCTAGAAGACCATTTCCTTCTAGCCCCAGTGGGGCCGTTAAAGCAGGGACTTTATTTTGATTGTCAACCTCTCAGTTCCGAGTTCCATTGGCTGTTCAGAATTGCTAGGAGCACAAACCAAGTTATTGTCTTGCATGGGATTTTTTTTCCCTCCAGAAAGCTACAGAAATGGTAGTTAGTTGAAAGAAGGTGTTTTTTTTAAAGTCCTATAAGAAAAAAAATTGAAAAGAGATCTAACAGACCTGCACAAATGCTATTTCTCTTAAGGAATATGGCCCTTATGTCTTACGTTGTTTTTATTTAATTCAATCTTCACCATGCTTAATGGTTTAAAATGCAAATACACAGCATTTGCAGTAGGTCTTCTAATTATTCAGCAGAATAATTGCCACTTATTTTATAATTATTGCTAGAAGGAACACCTTTTTTCTCCCTCCAGTTTTGTTTAAAGCCTTGGTGAGTTGGGGAGAGGTGCAGAGAAGAGCATCTCTTTCTCCATCACACCATAAACTTTTGTCAGTTTAGAATTACGTCTGTTAGTGATATTTATTTGGCTACTAATTCCAACATTCCATGGAGTTAGGAGTTTAGAGATATCTTCTTCTGCCTGAATTAGTTTGAAGTATAAAGGGGGCCTTAGGACAAAATATAAGTTGTCTGATTTATAATGTAAAGGCGAGATAAAACATATTATCAGTTAAACTCAAGCAGCATAACCTAGGCAGCTAGGTAGTCCACTAGAAAGAACACTGGACCTGCAATCAGGAAGCTTTGAGTTTATATCTTGGGCAAGTTTTAGAAAGTCACAAACCTGTCTACCTCGGTTTCCTCATTTGTAAATGAGGATAATAATAGCAACCACTTCCCTGGAATGCAGTGAGGATCAAATGAAATATGTGCAAAGTGCTTTGGAAACCATGAAGTGTTGTAGAATTCTTATTCTAATATTATTATTATTTATTCTATTGTTATTCATTATTATTATTATTATTCATTATAACCACAAAAGACAGAAATACAGCTTGGCTGTATCTTGAATAATTCTTTGCATTTATCTGTTCAATCATACTGTAGCAGGGATCTGGCTTGACCTTTCGATTGTCAAGACCAAATCGATTGCAATGACTTATGGGTGTCTCCATTCACCATGACCTGCCTTTGTCAGCTCTGGCCTCTCTCTGAGACCAAGTGCAGAAGGCAAATGGCAAAGTACAAGAGTTTACTTTGGGAAGTGGGATTCTAAGATCTGCCCCAGCTTGTAACGTGTCAAAGAAACAAGAGTGAAAGGTTCAATAAGTCAGTTGTCACAAAGGCTTCTAAATAAAAGTTTTCTAGATCAGGAAGAATTTGTGTCTGAGCAGGTCTTTAGAAACATTCTAACAGAAAACAACTGAGGATGCTGCTAATTGGGCTACCCTATTTGCTTCAAAACCCCTAAGTCTATGTTAAAATAATGTTATGGTTGAGACACAAATGCCGATAAGCAAGGAGCTGCTGAGGAAGGGCTGTGCTCCCAAAGCACCTTCATTGTCCCGAGATATCATGATACCCATGGGTCTCTCCCTTGGGTCCTACATCTCTTAGTGATGATGTTAAATGCCATTAGTGCATTTCACTAGAATGAGGATGGGAAGAGGCTAGCTTTGGAGGGAGCTTTGGATTTAACCTAGATCATTGTGGACCAAAGCATCTAACATCTCCTAGTTCTGTGGGACCCTGCCAGGGAGAGGGAAGAGGTGGGAGAATCCTGGCTGCTATTTCTTCTTGTCGTAAACCTAGATTTCTGCAAATATCCCAGCAGACTTCCTCACTCAGCACTTCCTTGCTTTTTTCCTGGACTTCTGGCTCAGCCCTGACATTATTGTAATATAGTTTTCTGTGTTTAATATTTCTTAGACTTGGTTTCCCATTGCAAGCATGGAAGAAACCCTAATGCATGAGTTTCAGAGGAGAAGGTAGCAGTCTGAACCTACTGTGTGGCTCGATCAGCAAGTGTGAGTATGAACGTTAGAGCTGTCAGGCCTTGTGAAGAATAATGGAGCCTGACGGGGACAGAGTGCAAGGTTAGCAATGGAGGTTCTGGTGGGTTTGCAGCTTTGAGAGGCAAGCTGGAAGTTTAGCCCAGTTCTGGAGAAGAAGTTGGAAGGGATTTCCAGAAGCTCCCCTCCTTATCTCCAGGCCAGAGCAAACCAATTCACTTAGTCCTACCCAGTGAATTTTTATCTAGTTTTCCAGGATCTCAGAGGAGAAATAACTGCCCTTTATTACCTGTGGCTCACAGTGTTCTCTTCCTTTGATCTCTAGCCTAATTTAAGTCCAATTTATTCTTATTCCATTTTTGGTGGAATTGAACAGTGAAGTGACCTTAAGCATCCTCTTTGTCCTTGCTATAGCTATGACTTTTTTTAAAATTAAAAACAAAATTAAAAACTCATATTTCTACACTGTGCTAACATTCACAAAGCACTAGCCTCCCAGTAAGCTTATGAGATATATAATTGCAGATATTTTGATCTCCATTATATAGATGAAGAAATCCCGAAGAGATATAAGACTTGACTATCAGTAACACAACCAGGATCCAGATCTCTGGTGATTGCCTCTCAAATATTCTAATAATACTAATAATAGCTCAAGTGACAATAATAACAGCATTTATATAGAACTTTACAAATTTTATCTCATTTGATCCTCACAACCCACAAATATGATCTCATTTGATCACTACTCTGACAGATGCTATTATTATCCTTGTTTCTGGAGGAAGAAACTGAGGCAGACAATGGTTAAGTGGTTTACCCAGGGTCACACAGCTAGCAAGTATGTAAAAGCTAGGTTTGAACTCAAATTTTCTTTACACTCAGCCCAGTGTAATATCCACTAAGCCACCCAACTTCTCCTGCCTCAAGGTAGAGTGTAATCTTTTTCCCACACTGTTATCAGAAGAATGATCTTACTTACTGACCATATGAATCCCAGAAGCATAGCTACAAAAATGCCAGGAACCATAGACAAAGGTGATCTAGTCCTTGTTCTCAAAGAATGTATTTTCTAATAGGGAACATTATAGAAGATTGGAAAGGTGTTTCACATGGATTGTCCAATTGGAGCCCTATGAAACAAGCATGACAGGCGATTTTACTCCCTTTTTTACAGAAAAAACAGCTGAGTCGAGAGCCTTGAAGTCCCAGTCACACACCTAGTGAGCTGCAGAAGCCAATTTCAAGTCTAGTTATTCCTTAGCTAAGAATAATATAGTTCATGCTAATAAAAACATTTTAGCTTTAAAGGGGGATTTACATGTATCGTACCATCAATGAAACACTTCTTTGAGATGCTTGGATGATCATGCCCACTTAACCAGGAGGAAACTGAGGCTTTGGATAGTGATCCACTCAGAACTAGCAAATATCAGAGATGAGATTTGAACTTAGGTCTTCCAATAGACACTCAGTCCTACAACATAAGCTCATTTATGATAGTCTGTCAACTGAGAGGCAACATGTTGTAGGATATTAGATTTGAAGTCAGGAAGCATTCTGCCTCAGATACTTTCTGGTTATTTGAATATATGAGTTAAGTCACTTAAGCTTTCTCAGCCTCAGTTTCTTCATCTGGAAAATGGAGGTAGTGATAGAACGCACCCATAATGCTCATCAAATGAGACATCCATGTAAAGTGATTTGCAAGCCTCGAGGGGTTTATTAATGATAGCCACTATTGCTGTAATACTGGAAGTATCCCATTTGGGTAGCTGTGATTTGGACTTAGCATGATGGACTTATTTAAGAATAAATCTTACTGGGGGATGACTCTAGTATCTTTTCTTTATGAATTATTTTTATACCATAAATATTTTTTCCCCTGAAGCAGTGACACAAGGTGTTGAGCCCAAGGGTTACGGACCCCGCCTTTGAATCTGTAGTCCCATGTGAGACATTTTCCAGTCTTCCTTGAGTGGACGATCATCACTTGTGGGGTTTTATTGGAGCCTGGGGAGGGAGTTGTTAGCCAGAAGTGCAGGGTCACTGACCCACTCGGTTCCCTTGGTTCCCTTTCTCATTTTATGATTGAAGGAGGAGGTGAAATCTCAAAATCCGTCACCCTAATAAAAGTGAAAGGTTTCCTCCCACCGGCAGAGCAGAGTGATGTTTTCCTTCCATTCCCTCCTGTTTGTATTTGGAGCCTCATTCCTCTACAGTGATTACTGGACCCTAGGGCTTTAATCTTTGTTTTTGAAGAAATGAATTGGGAGTCAGCAGTCACTTAGTCATGTGTGTAAGCTGTGCTTGGGAGACTGCCAGTCACAGGTGTGGGCGGCAGGGTCTCAGTGCCACAGCTCCCAGCATCCACAGGGGTCATCCGCAAACAGAGAGTCCATCCGGATAGCTCATTTTCTCACGTTGCATTGAAAAATGGGAAGTGAAAGGGAAAGCCCATCTGTCCACAAATGCCATTGGGGGCAGCGGGTTTCTAGAAGTGAATAATGTGAGAATGACACAAGACATTGGTTTGGTGGCCACACTTGACCCCATCACCCTTGGCTCCTCAAGATTAATTGCCCATGAAACATGGGAGGGTGCTAGATTTAGAGTCAAGGAAGCTGGATTCAAACTTCGACAAGTTGCTCTGTCCCTCTATGTCCCTAAAGTCCCAGACTAAGGTCAGAAGTCTAGAGTAGATGACTTATATATTCAATTCTGATTCTAGACCAATGATGCTAAAGCATTTGTCCTTAAGAGTCAGCCTAATAGTATGGATAGAAGGCTGAAATTGGAGGCAGATCGACCTGGACTAGAATCCTGCCTCATGCAGACCTCCCGAGTAACCACAGAGAAGTCACTTAATTTCCACCTGCCCTCCTATGGCCATGTGATACCATTTATAAATAAATAAATACACACACATTTCAAAACAAAACCTTCATAGTTTAAAGACTCTTAATAGGCTCTGGGTTCAAATGATGTTTTTTTTGCAAATTACTTCCAATGTGATCCTGGCCAAGTGACTCAAATTTCTCTGAACCTCAGTTTTTTCATCTCTAAAAATAGGAGGTGGGGAGGAGCTTTGGACTCACAGAACCTGAGTTCAAATTCTGGTACTAACTTGTATGATTTGGTGGGCAAGTTGCTTATGTTTTCCAGCCTTTCCTTCTTTAACTGTAAAATGGAGGAAAGAGTAAATTAAATGACTTTGAAGGTTATATTCTAGCTTTACATTTGTGATCCCATAATTAGATAAGCTCCCTTCTTATTCTAATTATGAAATATTAAGAAGCAACATATAATCAGTATATAATTTACTTAAAGCCCTCAGAAAAAAAATTTATAACAGATTGTGTCCCACACTCTGTGTTGTAAGGAAGGCTATAAATAGAGCAGGGAAGACAGCGTGGAGGAGGTGCCATTTGAGCTGGAAAGATAATTCTTACTACATGAATTGTAACCTAAAAGCAGTTAATTTAAATGACCAAGCCTCTTTATCAAGTGTGTGCTAGCTGGAGAACATTGCTTGAAGTGCTGGGTCTGTGCCAAAACCAAGGTCTTGCTAGCTTAAAACCTGTGTTGATTATCCCATTTCGGATCAGGAATAAGATTTTATAATGCTCTTAGATTTGTTTCTTTTTGGCAAGATGGCCGTGTTTTGCATCGCCTTTCTGTGTTTTGAAAATTGAGGTTATATTATTTTACTTTTCATAGGATTTTCATAGAAAATAACAACCAAAAAAAGGTCCAAAGAATTAAACAACCAGCTCCTATCTATGGACCAACAACTGACTTCTTGGGTGGGTAGAGGTTGAGAGATGGCAAAGAGGGAGGGGAAGGTGATTCAACTGGAGTATTGTTTTGTCTAGTTTTATAGATGTGTTTCCATAATTATTCTTTTGCCATTGCTGGGAAAATGCATCTCTTTAGGACTTTGTTCTGCAGTCCCACTTACATAAAATGCCAGGCTGAGTTCCTGGAATATCCTGCCTGATATAAACCATTCCCAAAGGGACACTCTAACATAACCTTGGGATGTGTTTTCCTTTGGCCCTCAGAGTCACAGTTCATCCCAATTTTCCATCCTGCTGTCCTAGTTAGAATAATTAATCCAGATCCTACATTTGGAATCTCTTTTCAGAAAATTACAGCCAATCACTTTAGATGTCCTGGATTGAATAAAATTGAGGCAGTTTAGTGTGGTGATGAAATACTATATTAAGACTGATAAATTCAGGGGCTCAGGGAAGGCACAGATCTGGTTTTAAATGTTTACTTACTCATTATTAATTATGTTAACCTTGGCAAAGTAATCTCTCTGGTACTCAGCTTCCTAATCTGTATGGTAAAAATAATAATAGCATTTTTATGTTTGCAAAGAGCTCTCTCTATATATTATATATATGTGTGTATATATATATGTATATATACACATTTATTAAATTCTTGATAACATCTAAGGCCTCTTCTAGCTTTATATTTTTGATCCTATAATTTTTAGACTGGCCATTAAAAAATAATATGGCATTTAAATATTAGTATATTTATGATTTGAACATGTACCTTTCTCTCCAACTCTGCTTAATCTTGTCTAGAGACAGATGAAAACAAATATCATCTAGCAACTGGATATTTGTGAGTTACTCTGTTCTACTTTATTAGCATAAAGGTTGGCAGATTATAGATAAAAGGTCATCATGGCAAAAACAGGTCAGACTATTTCATAACTTAGATGACAGAGGGAAGATATCAGAGCTAGTTTTGGCTTCTCGGAAAGAGAAGGAGCCTACGAGTGTTGTACTTTGCCGGTTTCTAATTTGATATAATTCTACAAATATTTAATAAGGGATTATGTGGATCATGTACTCTTCCAATCACTACAGATACAGATGTGGGAATGTGTCAGCTTCTGCCTTCAAAAAGCTTATATTCATGTATTTTGAGGGAAATCCTTTCTGGGGTTTTCTTGTTCATATGACTAGTCCAAAAGCAGATTTAGATGGAAAGGAGAAGGTGAAAATAGAATTTTCCCTCTTTATTCCTCCAAGGAATTGTCCTGGGAAAGAATGTAGTTAATCATACCCTTCCCTACAGATGCTCTCAAAAGTATTTTTTTTCTTTTTTTTGTACCTCTGAACCTTCCCAAGATATCTTGGGGTTTACTGGCTAGATTTCTTTCTTAAGGATCTGGCCTTAAACTAAAGCCAATCTGATTCTCATTGATCATCAATAAGTTCTAGGCCAACCCTCATTTGCTTATTGTTCAATTGACTCAGATTGAAGGTAAATAGTTGTCATTTCTTCTTGGCCAGAAACCCTGAGGGTCTTCCCCTCCCAGATTTATTTATTTGTTTAGATTTGGGGGGATGTGAAAGAGGCCATTCTTTGCCTCAATTGCTATTTTGTCTTTTTTTTTTTTTGCTGAGGTAATTGGGGTTGAGTGACTTGCCCAGGATCACACAGTTAGGAAGTGTTAAGTATCTGAGACTGGATTTGAACTCAGGTCCTCCTGACTTCAGGGCTGATGCTCTATCCACTGCACTGCTTTTTAGTCTTAATCACTGAATGGGTGTTGCCTCAGTCAAACTGAGACTTGTTGAAGACCTTAGCTTAAGCCAAGGTCTCCCATTTCATCCAAGGCCATCTCCAGTGGTCCTGATTTATATCTGGTACTGGACCCAAATGGCTTCTGGAGGCACAGGGCCTTTGCACAGCCCTGCCTCCTCTAAATCTAATTCATTTGTATATCACATCATCACCTCCCTGATGTCATGGTCTTCTTCGAGACTGAAGGACAAACAACAATAGATGGGCCTTTGTGAATCTTCAGGGTAGTGTGACCCTGGGAAAGTCACCTGAGGTCTGAGTTGAAGGTTCTTTTTCTGCAAAATGCCAATAATTATACCTGTGGTCTCTATCTCACAGGGTTATAGAGTAGCTTGAGTGAGATAATGTAGGGAAAGCAATTTAAAAATGTTAAAGTTCTGTTTAAATGCCAGTTTCATTATTGTGCTTTCCAAATGGGAATTGTTCGTTGTTATAAGGTTCCCTTTTTCTTTTCTTTTCTTTTTTTTTGAATTGGCTTGGAAAAAAAATCTCTTTTCTTTCCAATACTTCAATGCTTGTCTGGCCTCCCTGAAACATCCTTTAAAAGGATAGGAAAACCTTTTTTAAAAAAATGTGAAAGTGAAGTCAAATCATTCTGTGAGTCTATGGTACGTGGTGATGAAAGTGTCTCACAGACAGTCCATCCCCATGAATAATTAAAGAGAAACAGAGCATGTTCGGCATGATTTATAAAAGTGGTCAGTCAAGGATTGAGCAAGAACAGGGCCCTTCTTGTAACTGATTGCGATCCAGGCTAACGTTCTCTCCAGCATGATCTACAAGGCACTGTGGCATGTTGGTGCAGAGGGGGAGTAGGTAAATGGCTCCTCTTAATGAATAGCATCCAACCAATGTCCCTGAGCTTGGAGCTTTGGTGCATCATATAGTCTCTTCATGGAGGCTGGGAATTTGTAGCCCCATTTGATCACCTTGCAACACATCCTTCATCTGCCTTGTGAGCACAATGGAAAAAAAAAAGTGGGATTCCTTCCTTATTCTATTGGGGTAGCCTGGGACACACATAATTCTTTCTATTACCTTAAGCTAGTAAGATTTTCCTAAATTGTCTTGCTAGCTATCAGCCTAAACTTATAGCTAGTTCTCAGCTTGATTTTTCCCTTTCCTTTGTGCAGTGGGCTTTTTATTAAAGCCTGTAAAATAGCTACTTGCCAAGGGCTAATAATGAGAGAAAATGGACTCTGTATCTCGTGTGCTCCATACAGTGCCAAGCACATAGTAGGTGCTTAGGAAACATTTGTTGGTTGACTAATCAGTAGTAAAAAAAAATGCCCATTAAATCTCCCCCCACATAAATAAATTCTCTTTAGCAAAAAAAATATAGCACAGTAGAATATTGTCTGGCTTTGGAATCAAGAAAACCTGAATTGAAGTGTTGCTTCTGACAAATACTAGCTGTGTGACATTTAACCTTTCAGTGTCCCTGGGCAATTCACTAAGACTGTAACTTATAGTTGAATTGCTGTTCTGCATTATTGCAGGGAATTTCCAAATGAGGTGTTCCATAGGCAGAGAAACCACAAGGCTGGGAGGGCAATAAATAAATGATTTTATTTTTATATGATAGTCTTTTCCACTAGTAACCCCAACCAGCCGACCAACCACCACCCTCCATTGTAAAAGAGAAAAACAATTAAGCAAATAAAAATAAACAAAAACCACTCCGTAGACTTGCTGCTTGTATATGTGACAGTAAGTAGAGATCCCATTCATTGTCTGTTCTCCTGAACCAAACATTATAATTTCTGAGTTCAAATTTCTTCTAATATTTTTTTCATTTGTATTATTTTGGTCAAACCCATTTAATTTCCTTTATTCTTTTTTTGAGATGCAGAAAAGTCACTGCCTCCTAAGATTTTTCCCCCCACTCTACTTGCAGAATGGCTTTCTGTGAAATTCCTCTCAACCCTTTATCTAACCTTTGCCACCATAGTGTAATCTCTGTTTTTCCTTCCTTTTGAGACAAATAGCACTTCCTATCCTCCTCCCCCCAAAAATAACTCAACTAAAATACAGCAAAAACCTAAAGAAAATCAGTAACATTTGAGGGGTTAACCCGATAGTCTGACAATCACCTCAACATAAGCCAATCATTTTGCCATGCATGACTGGAATGGTAAGGAAATGGGACACTTGGTCACTGACTGTGTGCTCTGTGCAGTTCCCATTCCTGAAATCTGAGTTGGCTGCTGACAAAACTTGGCCAAAAAACCCATTTTCACTTCCATGTTGAGCTTCGTTAACTAAATCATGGATTTCTGGCTGGCTCGCCGGGACCAAACCTTTAAGAAGAAGTAGATCCAATTTCCTGCTCGTGGTAATTTTAATACTTCCTGAAATAGCAGGAAACATTAATTTTGCATTGGGCCCAGGAGTCTCGGGAAGAAGGAATTGTAAGCACAAACCCTGTTTTTAAAAAAAATTAAAATAAAATTTAATAGCAGAGTGACCCCACTGAGAGACATGGGAACAGGGCTGGTGTCCTAGGAGAGCAGAGGGTCTTGGTTTCAGAAGAGTGACAAATCCTTCTCTCAGTTTTTTTTCCTAGCACCATAGCCAGTTATTAATATGTATGATGGGTATTTTGTTCAAACATTATAAATCTAGGCTGAGGTCTAGTGTTGGGGTTTTCCTTTATAGCTCTCATTCTTCTGCCCAGAATTATCTCATTTTGATCAGGAAACTTTGCATAAAAATCATACACAGAGCTCCAATTTCCATTCTATAAATATTAAAAGGGGGTTAAGTATTACAGTTTCTCTTTCAGGTCCCAGTGGGAGGAGGAAAGTTAGCCTTCTAATCAGGGTCCTATAATAATGTTCTTTTCATTCACAAGCCAAAAGGTAAACAAAACATTGTCCTTTCCCCTTAATATGGTAATACTTAATGAAGTAAACCAAATATAATGTAGCAAAAGAAAATTCATAGAGCTCTTGGTTGTTTTACCCATGATATATGAAGTACATACTACAATGAGCTATTCTACCTGTTAGCTAAATTGTTATGGATAATTTGGGGGGATTATTTTTTATAATCTTATTTTTTATGTATATCTTGTTTTTGTAGCTCCATTTCAAATGGAATCAACAAATATTAATTAAAAACTTACTATATGCATACACTGTACCATTTCCAAATATACCTCTTTATTCTTTTATGTTAGGAACCATCCTTTGTAAAAAAATATCTTAAAAAGAAAGAGAATTTTGATGTGGTGATGGATTTTGTTGATTTTTTTTCCTTCTTACTCCTTAAAAATTTCTTTGTTGGGAGGACAGAAAGGGATGGGGATGGGATGAGAAATATAGATGATGTAAAAAGCAAAAATATCAATAAAAATGCATAAAGAAAAAATGAAAGTGAAAAATAATTGTTCATTAAAACTAGCCAACACTTCATCCATGTCTTGCCTTATCTGTTATTCTTTAATTCTTCAAAGTAAAGAAGGAAGTACCTTTTTCTCAATTGTTTTTTCTCCCCCAGGAATTGAACTTGATGTGATATTTACAAAGAAGTCAGTTTCAGGTTTTTTTTTTCCTTTCCATTAATATTATTGCCATCGTGTTTATTTTTTCTTGGTTTTGCTTATTTTGTGTTGAATCAGTTCATATACTCCTTTAGGGGGCTTATTTTTAAAGAAACAGTCCCCCACCCTACTTTCATCATACAGAAGACTGTTACTAAATGACCTAAAAAGTCCATCCTGAGACCAAGATTCTATGATGGCTTTCACCGGACAATGGATAAGGACCTTAAAGATCCTCTTTTTCTTTTTTCCCCATCTTAATAATATTTTATTTTTCCAAATACATGCAAAGATAGTTTTCAACATTCATCTTTGCAAAACCTTGTGTTGCAAATTTTTCTCCCTCTCCTCCCCATCCCCTCCCAAAATTGCAAGCAATCTGATATGTTAAATATATGCGATTCTTCTGAACATATTTTCATATTTGTCATGTTGCACACACACAAAAAATCAGATCAAAAGGGAAAAAAATACAAGAAGGGGGAAAAACCAAGCAAACAACCCCCCAAAAGGTGAAAATATTATGCTTTGATCCATATTCAGTCTCCAGAATTTTGTCTCTGGATGGGATGACAAGGTTATTGGAATTGCCTTGAATCACCTCCTTGTTGAAAAGAGAAGATCCTCTTTTTCAACTGCTTCTTTTTACAGAGGAGGAAACTGAGGTCCAGAAAAGGCAAGTAATTTAACCAAAGTCCCTCAGCTATTTTAATGGAAAAAAGAATTCTAGCCCAGCTCCCTCAACTTAAAGTACTTTTTTTTCCACCAAGTATACTGCTTCATTTAGAAACTGTTTTTTTTTAATGAACTGAAAAGGGGGCAAGAATTAAACAAAACAAAACAAAGCCCAGCAGTTTTGGAGTTGCTGCTGTTGGGTCTCCATTTCCTTAGAGATGAATTTGAATTCCCATGGAAAGGTAGATTAGAGTGTGCATTTCATTCTTTCAGCTGGAGCTGTTTGCTGATTGCCCCCAGCTCTACTATTGTATGTCTTGATGGCCGGCAAATGTGCTAATTAAGTGCTCTTTTTTTCCCCCTCTCTCTCGGATTTCAGGAAGCCTGCCATATGAATATAAAATAGTGATTGCTGGGAATCATGAACTGACATTTGACAAGGAATTCATGGCTGACCTTGTTAAACAAGACTACTACCGTTTTCCTTCAGTGTCCAAATTGAAACCAGAGGACTTTGACAATGTTCAGTCGCTCCTGACAAACAGTATTTACTTGCAAGATTCGGAGGTAACAGTGAAAGGGTTCAGAATATACGGGGCTCCTTGGTAAGTGTTAATTTGAACATATTCTCCCTTCCCCCACTCCACCCTCCATTAGCTCAGCTATGAGAAGCTTGAATCCCAGACTGGTATTTTGGAGGAGCCCAGGCTCTGGTTTATAGGGCAAAGAGGAACTGTAGTTAATACCGTATCTTTTAATAAAATACACGGTACTGCTGCCGGAGAACACCGAAGCCATTGTTTTAATTTATGAAGGAAACAGATTTTATGTGGCAAGATCCCCATGTTGGGGGGCCCTGTCTGGGTGAGTTGGTTTAGGCTTTGATGAGTGGAAGAGGCAGATGGAGCTCCAGCAAGATGGAGGTGATAGAACCCCCCCCCTCAGTTTGTTGAATGATTTGGTGAAAGGTCCATGTCTTTCCTTTCTTATACTAGCTCCTGCTCTAAAGCTTTCATAATTTATTTGGATGCATCTTTTTTTTAATGAAGATTGTTCTAGAAGGTCTGACCCAGTTGCCCTTTCTCTTTTTGGAGATTTATGAAATGTGAACAGAAAATCGAAAATCAAGACCAGAAAGACACTCTGGTGAACTTCCCATGGCTCGCCCAACCCTTCCTAGATCCAGAGATCTAGGACTTGACTTAGACTTTTGCCTGGTGATTCCAGGCTGCCCATGGGTATCTCCAATTTTGTGGGACCTTGAAGGTTTGAAAGAGGCTCAAAAAGTTTGGTATTCTTTAGGTTACATTGCAGAATTTAGTTTCACCCTATAGCCCTGAAGGAAGCCCAGAACTGGGTAGGAATAGTATTGATCACAGGGTTGGAGCTGGAAATTCGAGCACTATCCTAGATCATTTTTGGAAGAACTGAGCTAACTTCATATACTAGGGGTATCATAATTCCATAGACAGTGAATGAATGAATGGTTTGTACCTAATTTGTACCCCTGGCACCTAATTGAGTACCTCATATATAGTTGGTTCTTAATAAATGCTTATTTATTGATTGAAATTATTTTACATGAAAAATGTCGGGAAGGATGCCATTATTTTTATTGCTATTATTATTTTCAATGTAGTTATTAGAACTGGAAGCAACAAGTAGTCCTACTTGTCTCATTCCTGCTCTCCTTCCATTTTTATTTGTACAAAAATGGAGTATCATGGAGCGTCAAGGACAAGAGACTAGGCAGCAAAAATGACTGCACTGAAGGATCATGCCGACATGGTCTTTGCAGAAAGTTCCTGGGGATCCTTCATGAAATGTGAATGTCACCAACCTTTATAGTCTTCAAAACCTCTTGCTGGACTGGGTTTTTTTTTACAGACTTTGATGCCAACTTGGGAGAATTCTGGTGTACTTTTTCGTTTGACCAAGAACATAGTTGTAGAGAAAAAGAAAATTTTAGTTTGCTGTTACTAAAAGGCACTCAGGAGGGAACCTGGAAATTTAGGTTGTAGTTCTGACTCTGCTACTAAGCCTTTGTTGGATTAAGTCAGTTCATTTTTCAGGGTCTAGATTTTCCTCTCCTATATAGTGAAGACATGGGAACAGATAGTTTCTAAGTGCAGTACATCAAAGGGTGTGTTAATAAATGTTTAACAACTGACTCCTTGTGCCCCCCCACCCCAAACAAATAGGCAAGACATACTTTTAAGTTTAATCTCCCTATTAACACTTTCTTAAGTTTAGAAAAACAAACCCTGTTGTATAGTTTGTCAATTTCTAAAATATAAATGCTCCCACTGAAATTTTAAACAGGTCTCATTTAACAGCCCTTCTCCCAAGGGGGGTGGACAGCCATAGGAGATAGTTGAGTTCATATAAAGGCTGGATAACTATTTGGTTTGTGTTGGCTCCAGCAAACCCCTGCATGTATCTTTTTTTTTTTTTTTGCTGAGGTAATTGGGGTTAAGTGACTTGCCCAGGGTCACACATCTAGGCCAAGTTAAGTGTCTGAGGTCAAATTTGAGCTCAGGTCCTCCTGACTTCAGGGCTTGTGTTCTATCCATTGCACCAACTAGCTGCCCCTCCCCTGCATGTATCTTAAGAATTTTATAATTAAAACTTCTGTTGGACAAATGGTTGAAGAAGAAAAGACTTTGGGGGACAAGAGAGAAATCATGACATATTTGAAAGATTGGACTTGTGATAATTAAAGTTACACAGAAGGATAATTGACAGCCCTGAGAAATGTTGGGTTATATTGAGACTGGAAGATCATTTGTTGAGTATTTTGTAGAAGGGAATCTTTTTCAGGTCTAGGTTGGAGTAGGTAGCCACTGAGCTGCCTTCTTGCAAATTTAGATAAGTCACTTATGTTCTCTGTGTCTCCTGGATATAATAATCCACATTCTCTACAAATTCAGAAGGTTGTGTGAGCATTGAACTCAGAGAAGGAAAAGAAAGAAAAGGAAGGGGAGAAGAAAAAAGAGAGAGAAAGAGAGAAAGAGGGAGAGGGAGAGAGAGGAGGGAGCCCACTACAAATTGTTATTTGAAAGCAAATGTGTTGGAGATGAAAACAGAAGAAGAGAATTACAGAATTATAAAATGTTAGTGTTCAAAGTGACATGGGTTTAAATCCAACTTGGTCAACTACTTTCTATGTGGCTATGGGCAAGGCACAAACATTCTAAATCTCAGTTTCTTAATGTGTAAAATAAAATCACAACCCCTTTTGAAAAGGGGTTGTGAAGATCTAGAAAGATGTCATCTGGGAAGCTCTTTGAGGACCTTCAAGTAAAATCAATATCAATTACATTTGTTAATAAAAAAAATAAATTTTATTGCCTCTGAGTGACTGCAGTTTTCTTTTCTGCAAACTTCCCCAGCTTGGCGCCTTTGCTCAGATTGGATTCTAAACCTTTCCCCTCTTCAGATCACTGAAATTCACTTCTAGGTAAATAAAAACAACAGTAATAACAGCTATCATTTATACAGCACTTTAAGGCTTGCAAATCACTTTAAAAAATTAATTAATTCTCACAACTGAGCAGCAGGTTCTATTATCATCCTCATTTTATAGATGAGGAAACTGAGGCAGTCAGAAGCTAAAGTATTTGCCCAGGGTCCCTCAGCTCTTTTTTGTTGTTGTTGTTGTTGAGGCAATTGGGGTTAAGTGACTTGCCCAGGGTCACACAGCTAGGGCGTGTTAAGTGTCTGAGGCCAGATTTGAACTCATTTCTTCCTGAATTCAGGGCTGGTGCTCTATCCACTGTGCCACCTATTTATCCCTAAGCTATGTCATTCTTAAGATGAGTGAGACTGATTTACATGTATTTCCTGGAGGAAAAGTTCTCATTTGCTGATCCAGCAAGTGGTTTTCATTTAAAAAGTGAGATCAAGCTCTGAGTAACAGCTGTGATGTTGAGAGTTTCTAGCCTGTCAGAGGTTTCTTAGAAATAATTGTCATCAGACTGGGGAAAAAGTTATAACTCATGTGTTTAGAAAATGTAAATTGCCATTTGGTATAGGTAAAGGGAAGAAGGATCAGCCCATATACATTACATGTTTATGACTTGTGGTGTATCTGAAAGCTTTCTAAAGACCTGGGAGAATTCCAGGAGTGCCTTCTAACTTACAATTTAGCAGAATTTTTATGTAGAAAATAACTCTGAAGACGCAGGAGTAGGCCGGGATACGTACAATTGGAGCGTGTCATGGCACATAGCAACTACCTCTGAGATGCAGAGAATTTGGATTAGCCTGGTGGATTAGAAGGAGCCCATGGTGGTGAATGGATGCTCTGAGTGGGACACCTGCCTGCCTCCTCAAGGTGAACAGAGCTACCTTCTGAAATCATGTCTTGAGTGCTCCCACCATAGGCTCCACAGGCAGGTTCTGTGGCAATCCTGGACATCTCTTTTCCTTACTGCCCTGCGAAGATCCTTGAAGAAAGACATGATGGCAAGTGGTCTAGAGCCTAGGAGCTGGGTTATTCTAGTAGAGTGCAAGGTCCTTGAGGGTAATTAATGTTTACCCTCATGATTCTTGTTGTTTCCCTTAAACATAACAGAACCGGAAGGAAATTTAGAACATAGAATGCCAGAATTAAGAGGGATCTTAGAACAAGGAATATCAGAGCTGAGAGGATCTTTTGAACATAAAATATCAGAGTTAGAAGGGATTCTAGAACTCACAAATGTCATCAATGGAAGGGATCCTAGAATTCACAATGCCAGACCTGGAAGGGACCCTAGAATGGCAGAGCTAGGAAAAAACCCTAAGATACAAAATATCAAAGTTGGAAATGATCCTAGAATACAGAATGTCAGAGCTAGCAGGGACCCTAGAACACAGAATATCAGAATTGGAAGGAACTTTAAAGCACAGCAATATCAAAACATGTGAAGATGATAGGATTTAGAGCTAGCTAAAGAACATAGAGCACAACTACTCCAACTCTTTTATTTTATAGAAAGAAAGCCCTAAGGGACATGACTGGTCTAAGCTCTCGAAGATATCTAATAGCCAAACTAGAAATCAAATCCAAACTAATCCAATAACCATTTATTAAATGCCTACTGTATGTGCCAGTTCTTCTGCCTCCCAGAGCACTTCTCTTCTACTATATTGTCCTGCCACCCAGACTTTTAAGAGTTTAGTAATTTAACCTAACCGGAATCTAAACCCCCATTCAATCTAAAGTTCTTATTTTATTTTTTCAAAAAAATTTATTGATATTTTTGTTTTATTTCCAAATATATCTCTCCCCTTCCAGTAAGTCATCCCTTATAATAAAGAAGGAAGAAAAAATCAATCAGTAAAATTGACCAACACACGTCTGACAGCATAATTCAAGTGATCCCCTCTTATATGCTTCTATATCTACAATAAAGGAAGGGAGGTCTGTTTTCTCATTTGCTCTATGGACGGAGACTTGGTCATAAAAATTACAGTATTCAGGCTTTTTTTTTTTGGAGGGGGGAAAGAGGGAGGAGTGGTCTTTCTATTTACATCTATCTACACTTATAATGTTTGACCCATCATTTCTTCAGACACACAAAATTTGAACTCAAATCTTTCTTATTTCATGTGTATCTATTTACTATACCTCCTGACTGCCAATGTAGCAAATGGCAGACCTGGTACCCAGTCCTAGATCTTCCAGTTACAGGTCCAAGATCTTTCCTATTATGACATGTTGTAATTGATCATATGCCTCTGAGCTACAAGTAAAATAAATTTTAAAAAATACAAATTACTCCTCTAGCAGATATAGGAATATTCTTTGGCGAGATCCTGCCCCTTTTTCATTTCAGACAGAAACACGAAATGACCTTCTGTAGCTTTTAATGAACACTGGTGGGGTTTTCCAGTCCCTGGGCATTTGATCTATAGGGTGATAGAGAGATTCGGGAACAAGCAGCTACTTTTGCATGAATCAGAGTGGCCCTGGGTTTAATTTGTCTGATTTAGTGACCCTGGAAAGAAGGGTCTTTGCTTTTGCAGTAAGAAATACAGCCTGGCAATAGCGAATGAGTACAATTCTAAAATGACTGAAAAGCTGCCACGGAATGACCAGTGGCTTTCATTGGCGAAAGAGGCAAAAGCTGGGTTCCTTCTCTTTGTCCCCTCCACCTCTAGCTCTGTATTCTGAAAAAATCCTCCGGTTGTTCCATCTCTTGACATCATTTTGTATGCATTTATTTTCATCGTAGGAGCCGAAACTGTAACTGCCAGCCAGCTCCTTGGTGGCGTTCATAATTATGTTTGCCTACAAATAGCTCTAAGGTTGTTAGTGTCTACCCATTCTGATCAGTGCGTACATTCAGTCTTGGTGTCTATCCTGTCACAAAAGCATCCGGCATTTTTATTTCCAATTATAAGTTCTGTAATGCATCATAGATTTTGCTGACAGTCTTCAAGCTCTCGAAATCGCAAGCAAATTAACAGCCGATATCGAGTGTGGGAATCGGAAAACCAATTGACAGCTCCCAGAATGGGATGGAGATGGGGTTCCCAGCCGAGGAGGCTCATTTATTTTATTTTCATACTTTTACTTTGTAATTAACTGGGCCTTTAGAACAAGAAACAGTCTCTGAGGCGGCGGCGGCAGCAGCAGCGACATCTCCAGATTCAGCAAAAGCCCAAAGTTCTCGGTCTCCGTGAGCACCCGAGGAGCCTGGAAAAAACAATATTGGTTCTGTACCAGGCTCTCAGGAATTCCGGCATTTATTCAGTAGGAGAAGTCAGCAGTTCAGAAAGGGACTGGCAGAGAAAGGTCTTCTGTCTCTGTGTTCAGCAAATAGGTCCTGGTCTTTTTACATGGTCCCGCTTAAAAGGTGCAGGCTCCCATTTCATTTTCCTTGGCACTGGGCCTTAGCCTCTCCCATTATGAAGCCCATGCCCAGTTTCCTCATCTCTCGAATTCTGGGGTTTGTTTACATTTTTTGCCTTTCGGAATGCCTCCACTGCTGGCTGCTCTTAAACCCACAGGGAGTCAGATTCCCTTTTTGATTTTGAACAGCCCCCCTATTTATTGGGGGGTGGGAAGGGAGGGGAAGCAAAAAAGCAAGACTGATGGGTTTCCCTCTCCCCTACTCCTATTGATGTCGGGATTGGTAAATCCCCTTTCTCGAGGCATTTTTAGGCAGAAATGGAGCCTTTGTGGTTACAGAAACCACCTTGGTTCTGTAGCCAATTCATGATTGAAAGAAGAGTCCAGATGTAGCCTTGATTTTATTCGAAGGTCATGCCTGTGGTGAGCAAGAATCCAGGGTCCGTTTCTCATCCTGACCACCCAGAATTGTTAGAAGTTGTGGAGGGACAGATTTCAACTCAATGTGGAGAGAGAGAGAGAGAGAGAGAGAGAGAGAGAGAGAGAGAGAGAGAGAGAGAGAAGGAGAGAGAGAAGGAGAGAGAGAGAGAGAAAGAGAGAGAGAGAGAGAGGGAGAGAGAGA
>JAJPUD010000819.1:330825-344290 GCA_023553655.1 Myrmecobius fasciatus
AGAGACAGAGAGACAGAGACAGAGATAAAGAGAGAGACAGAGAGAGAGGAGAAGAATTGTAGTGTATTCCACTTCAGGCATTTACTAGCTGTGGGACCCACAGTCCTTATCATATCACAGTCTTAGTTTCCTTAACTATGAAATGACGGTGTTAGACTTCGTGACCTTTACGGTCTTTCCAATTCTAATCCTATGAATCTATAACTTTCCTAATGCTTGGAGCTATCCTGAAATGAATGGATTTTTCTGGAAATAAAGGATCTCCCCTCATTAGAGAATCTAAGGAAAAAGCTAAATGACCATTTGTAGGGGTGATGTTATGGGGTGGACTGTTGGGTATAGTGGGCAATTCAGATATCTAGACAGCCACACTTTCCAATTGTGAGAGTCTTTGATTCAGAGAAAGGACATAAAGCGGTATGTGGTTTCTTGAGATAGTATCATTTAGTGGGTTTCAGATCTAAGTGATGAAGTGAGAAAATTTTGTAGTGAATGATAGTAACAAAGATGGGCAAAAGGTTTAATTTGGCTGTTGGTGAATAAAATATTTTACTTCAGAGACAGAGTTTCTCTCTCTCTCTATCTCTCTCTCTCTTTGTCTTTGTCTCTCTCCTTTTCAAATCCCTCTTTTTCTCTCATCTCTTTCCTTCTCCCTTCTTTGTCTCTTTTTTTCTCTCTTTCTCCATTTCTCTTCTTTCTTATCTCCCTCCCTTCTCCTCTTTCTCTTTCCTTTTCTCCTATTTCTTTGTTTCTCTCCCCCTCTCTCTCCCACCCCCTCCCATGAATACATTTTGCTTCAACATAGTAGTCATTTACCAACCAATGTTTAACAGATTGCCCTCTGCTCCCCCCTCCCCACAAAAAATGCTTACCTTATCACTTATTGACAGAAAGGAAGGATACGTCCTTTAGCTTAGACAGAACAGCACTAACTTTGGAGAGAATATTTTTCATGGTGAAAGTTTTGCTTATCAACATGCCCCCAAAGTGAGGTCATTGCTTTTCTCCCGGTTGGCACTAGTCCAGGGTGGTGAATGCTTTGCCAGTCTAGATGCACTTGGTTCCATGTGGTTTCCCTTCACTGAAGCACAATGAGCAAATCAGATCGCAGCTCCTGGGTACCAGCACCCAGAAGGAAGTGCAGGCAGTGTGTGCTGCTGAAGGCAGGGCCTGGCACTATCCCAGCAGTCTTAGGCATGAAGAAGGCTCGGAGCTATGTACACTTCTCCTTCCCCCATGCCAGAGTTCCAGTAGTTTTCCTTTTGTCTTTTATTCTGTGGAAAACTTGGAGGGCATTTTCCATTGTATGAACCTGCTGGTTGCTGGAGGCAGAAGGAAGAATGCCAAAGACAATATGGTTGATAAAGTTAGATTAGACACAATTTAAGGACCTAGTCACCCCCTCAAAATTGTTTCCATTTGGAGGTCAAATATGGAAATGGAATAGCAGAATTGAAAGAGCAGCTGGTGGGGTTATGGATAGAATGCTGGACCCACAGTCACAAGTACCTGAGCTGTGGGATTCTGGGAAAGTAACTTAACTTCTCCCTGCCTCATTTTTCTCATCTGTAAAATAGGGATGATAATAGCACCAAGAGTGCTGTGAGGATCAAATAAGGTAACATTTGTTAAGCAGCATCCCTGACACATAGCAAACACTTAATAAAAGCTAAATACATGCACACACACAGTGAATAAAAGGAATATTGGGGACAGGGTATGAATATTTGATATTGAATGTTCAAGATGAAACATTGACCAGGAAATTACTTATAAATTCTAGGGACTTAGAGTGAGTAGAGTAAATCTAATTAGAAGAAAGGATGGTTGGAGCCGTTGAGGAGCAGAGCAGGCAAGCCAGAGAGCTAAGAGTCTCATTAAGAATCCTGAGAACATCCATTGGATCCTGTATTCTAAAGACATGGATCCAGAATCCTAAAGATCATTTTATGGTAGATAGCAAATAGCAAAAATAATTTGCATTATCTGTTAATATTGGGTAATAAGGTGTGGAGGAAACATTCTTTGGCTCAAAATGGAAATGGGACTGGGAAACCAATCCACCAGTAAGTAAGGCCAGATCAGAGGAAGTGGTTAAGAACAAGTCTAAATATGTATCTGTTTGGAATAAGATTACCCAAGGGAGCTTATGAAAATATTGGCAGGATTAATTGGTTGGGCTGGACTGTCTCAGACCTGACGCTTTTGCAAAAGTGTGTTGAGTATGGATCTCATTAAATAAGGAGCAGGGTAGGAATTATTGATGAATCAACAATAAATCACCAGTGAAGAAAAACTAAGGAAGACCAAAACTGTTTGCCAGGGAGGAGAAAGACAGAGGTCATGTGTTGTCTTTCCATTCTTCCACGTAATGGGGTGATCGGTACTCTTCTATATGAAAAGCCCCTTTTGTATAATAAAACTAAGTGATTGCGCTAGCTAAATGGAGACAATTACTTTCATCTCTATAGCTGGAGCTTAGATACTGAAATTCTGGGATGTCACAGCCTTCCTGCTGAATCTGATAAGGTGGGCCTGTTTTTGGGGTCACACAAAAGCCTTGCCATCACCAATTTTCAGAAGGCAAAGTGCTATGGATAAAGGAAGCTAGCTTTGTCATGTACATCCCTCTGTGAATTTTAATTTGGCCCTTCTGGACCTCAGTTTCTTCATCTGTAAAATAAATAGTAAGTTTCCTCTTAGATCCCTTTTGGTTCTAAATTTATCATTGCCCTTATCAGAAACGGGTTGTACTTTTTAGTTAAATTAATTTGAAAAAGAACAGAAAAAATCCCAATTCAGGATATCTGAACCTCTGGGATCACAGATGGATGGTTGAAAATGAACTCAGAAGCTATCTAGTGTTCTTCAGTATATTTTCATTTTTTAATTTTAATTTTTAAATTTTTTCACTTAATAATCATTTATTTTCTCCCCATTTAAAAAAAGAGAGAAAAACAAAACAATTGTAAATGATCATTGTTTAAAAAAAAAGTCTGATTTTGCCTCTTAAATATATTCCCTCTGTGTTAGAAAGTGGATAGCAACTGAACCATTTTACCAATAAGGAAATTGGGAACATTTTTGCCTAATATTATATAGGAAATAAACATCAGAGACAGAATTTGAACCCAGGTCTCATGTCTCTAGTCAATCATATTATGGTACTGTAGTTTCCATGGTACCAGCATCATTTAGGTTGATAAAGCTAGACTCAAAAGATCTCTAGTCCAACCCCCCTCACTTTATTGATAAGAAAACTGAGACCCAAAGAAGTTAATGTATTCCTTAATGTCACACAGGGAATAAATATCAGAGGCAGCATTTATTTGAACTCAGGTCCTCTTACACCATAGATAACATGTTGCTCCTAATCTTTCCATTAGGCTCTAGACTTCCTGGGGTCTTCAACACTCCCAGTGTGACCTAAATCAGATTAAACTGCAATTGGTCAATATTCAACAAAAAATACAAATCCAAATATAATATATAATAAATATCATTACATTTTAAAAGAAGGTCCATCTGCAGTCAGCAGGGATCCTTTTATACATATTGATGACATCCATTTTTATTTGGATTTAACACTACCAGTATAGGTCAATATTTAGGGTCCAGTATTATGAATCTCATATGTTCCAGGGACAGAAATTGAATTGAGACCTTCCTGATTCTAAGTCCAACCTGCTTCTCTTCATGCTGCCTCTCTCTTAAAGTCTTGGGTGTCTCTGGGGAATCTAAGACTTCTTTTCTCTGAGGACCAAATAATAATTCAGGTTTTTAGCGGGGGCAAAGGAATCCATAACAAAAGAAATAAAGTCTTTCTTTCCCATCCCAAAATTATCAAACCAGATACCTTTGTTCCCTCGACTGCATTAGACATAAACAGAGTCTGTGCCTTTTTCTGAGCTTCCTCAACCAGAAGCCAACAAGAATGAAAAAGAGGTGGTCCTGGGAATTGGCTGGGGTAGAAACAGAGCAAAGCTAGACATGCAGGATTTTGCCTCCCAAGCTGTGTAAACTTTCCTTGGTTAAATAAATACTCACTGAGATGGAGATATTACATTTCCAATAAAACATCTTCACATTCACCCATTTCTCTCTGCCCAGGAAATTTGGGTCAGGGGTGTCAGGGACAAATGAACTCCCCAATTGCTTTATGACTTCTTGAATAAACAAATGTTCATAAAGAGCCTACTATGTGCTGGCCATTGTATTAAGAGCTGGGCATATATTTAAAAATCATAAAATTATAAGGGGACACAAGTGATTAGGGAGGGCATGCCAGGCATGAGGAACAGCCTAAACAAAGGTATGGAGATGAGAAATGGAGTTTTGAGAAGCGGAGAAAGGTAGGTAGATGAGGGTAAATCTAATTTGGAAGCTCTGTTCCATCATAAATGTATTCATTATGTTTTTGTTTGATTCTACATATTTGTATATAATTTTTAAAGCAAAATTTATAGGCAGCTAAGTGGCACCATAGTGTACAGAGTTTTGAACCTGGAATCAGGGAGAGCTGAGTTCAAATGTGATCTCAGATCCTCACTAGCCATGGGACCATAAGCAAGTCACTTCTCTTCTAATTAATCTTAGTTTCCCTATCTATAAAATGGGAATAATTATAATACTTATCTCCCAGGGTCATTGTGAAAGTCAGATGTAATGTTTGTGAAGCACTCGGCATAGTGATCCATAGTAGATACTTAATAAATGCTTGTTTCTTTTCTTCCAGTTTGTTAAAAAGGAGGACTTCTGTGGGACTAGGGAGGGAAGGTGAGGTGGTGAGTAGTGACAGATACCAAACTGAGCTTCAATAAACATTTTAAATTTACATGAGAGAAAACAAACAAGCAAACAAAAATCAGAAGAGAGAGTAATATTGTTAGTTGTTAACAATGTAAAACACAAAAGTCTCAATTTCTTATACAGATCTCTTGTTTTTTGTACATTTTACTTTTGTATTTGTTGACAATTATTTTTAATAATAAAATTTAATTTAAAATAAAGAATAATCAAAACATAATAAAAAAGAGTATTGGAACTAGTTAGGGATGGGTTACTCTTAAATGTCAGTCTGAGTAGTTTATCCAAGAGGCAGTAGGGAGCTTCTAAACAGGTTTGTTTGTTTTTTTAGGGGGGGATGTGAAGGTGACAGTCACTTCTGCAGCATAAACTTTTTTTTTATAATTAAAGCCATGGTACCTATGTTCAAAAAATGGATTTCAGTAAATAAATTAAAATGGGGAGTTTGAGAAGTTATTCTGTTTCTCCTTGGAACTATAATATTAAAGCTGGGAGTTAGTCATTGAGATCATCTCATTCAGCTTCTTCATTCTACAGATGAGGAAATTGAGACTCAACGATCAAAACTAAGAGTAGGGTGATGTGATAGAATGCTAGGTTTGGAGGAAGAAGGCCAGACTTTGGATCCCAAACCCATACCCTCTACCAATTAATTCTTGGATAAAAGGTTCGATTTCTCTGGTCTTCTGTTTTTTAATCCTCATCAGAGATGCTTGAACCAGTGATTTAAAGATCCCATTAGAAATCTAAATCTTATAAATCCGATTGTCCTGTTTCTCCTGCTCTCATGCTGCTTCTTGTCTGTGGCCCAATCAGATGCAATCGCTATTCTTGCTCAGTTGTTTTTCAGTTGTATTTGACTTTTGTGACCTCTTTTGGGTTTTTTTTTAAAGACACTGGAATCTCCACTTTGTTTTACAGTTTAGGAAACTGAGGCAAACAGGATGAAGTAATTTGCTCCGGATGACATAGCCGGGAAGTATCTAGTGCCATATTTGAATTCAAATCTTCTGACTCCAGGCCCAGGATTCTGGGCACAATGGTACCACCTAGCTGCTCCCAACAGTCCATATGCATAATTACATCTATCCATATATATATATATACATATATATATATTTACTATATAATATAAAATGTTAGAGGAAACTTGAGTCATCAAAAGAATAAGACTTACCTAATTACCTAAGACTTACCTAATTGCCAAATTAGAGAGATATTCAAATCAGCTCAGTAGACATTATTAAGCACTTATCATATACAAGACAAAAATAGAAGCAGACCCTCCCTTAAATTGACAGCTGGAAGCAACCTTAGAGGCCATCTAGCCCACCCCTCTCTCATTTTTCATATAAGGTAACTGTGGACTTGCTCATAGTTACACAGACAAGAAAAATCAAATATTTGAATCTATAGTGTACCACATTCTATAGGAATATAAAGTATGAACACGATTAAACAAGTATAAAGCATGCACTCAGTAGTTTATGGGGATTGGAAGAGATCCCTAATAATAAGGGAAGACCTCCATTGAGAGGCATCCTGAGCTGAGCCTGGAAGGCAGACAAGGATTTCAGAGGATGGAATGAGAAGAGAACCTTCCAGCCATTGGGAACAGCCTGGGCAAAGGCATGGAGGCAGTAGTGAAGATAACATCCAGTTTGGTTGGGAAGAATGTGGGGAGAAATGTGGACCCTCATTTTAATGAGCTTTATATTCCTATGAATTGTATCTTAGGGGCAACAGAGAGCCAATGATGCTTCTTGAGCAAGGAAGTAGTATGGTGGTTGCCTTAGGAATATCAATTAGGTGGTAAAACAGAAACCTTCTGATTTACAGGACTGGTCCTTTCAACTGAAATGCATCAGTTCCTCCTTTGCCTATGGATATAGCCATAGCTATCAACAGCTCGAACCGCAGAAATGTTGACTTTAATAAATTCACGGTGATTTGCCTATTATGAGCTAAAATAGAATGGAGATCAGAAATCTATTCCCAGCTCCCTGAAGTTGTTGTGTAATTTTGAGACAGACAATTCCCCTTTCTAGGACTCAATTTTTTCCTCTTTAAAATGGGAGTTGGAAGGTGGCTAAGAACAGAAGATCTCTAAGACCCATTCTGATACCCACATTCAATGTCCTGAGTTCTAGAGTCCTTTGTAGTCTGATACTCTATGTTTCTATGATTCCTAGGGCATACTTAGATTCACATCTCATCCTGTTGGGGAGATTTTTCTATCCATTTGGGAACAGGATACAGAACACAGATTGACCACTTTGAGAGAGGCTGTTTGAGAAGCTGAGATCTCTTCCTGAGCCAAAATCTGATTCATTCTTAGATATGATGCCCCAAGGTTCAGGTGACATGACCTGGTATTGGGCGGTGATGACTTGCAGCCAAGTGAAGCTCAATGTCTACCTTTGCTTATTTATATTCTGGTGCTGTAACCTCCCCTGCTCTCATGTGTCTTTGTTCTATTAATCTGCAAAACAGGGCTCGACTTGTGATTAGTCCTCTGAGCTTGTTTCTATTAATCAGTCTGCAAAACAGGTCTACTTGGATGCTTTTGTTGTAAGAGTCTAATGCACTCTCCTTGGCAGCCTGTGGCACCGGGCTGCTGGCTGGCGCCTCCAATGGGACCTGAGAAGGACAGTAAGTTTTTATATGCTGACTGTGTTGCTGGGAGGGAAGCCGTTGTTTGAAGAGCCCCCAGAAAAGTGCTTTGATGATTTTTACAAAAGCTACACGGGAAGAAAAGTTTACTAGGAATAGAACTGGAGGCATCTTTTAGGGGTTGGTGGTATAGATCCCCAGGTACAGAGAGCAAGAAGGTACACTTCAGAGGGTATAAGCCTGGCTTGCTTCATGTTACTGTACACTGCTGGCTTTGTTATTAGTGTTACATAGTGCTATACTAAACCTGTACTGGAAACAATGTGTTAGGATGCTTATGCTCTTCCCCAAAGTCCCCCATCACTAAATATCCAATATTAATAACAACTAATCACTGGACTAAGTAATTATGGATCTCACTAGTCTAGCTTTCCTTTTGAATACTCATGAGACTATAGAGAATTTTATAAATTAATTCCCTTTTCTATTCTTTTCTTCCCTTCCCTTTCCAGTCATTCCCCTCTCTTTTCAGTCCTTCCTTTCTTTTCTTAGTCCTTCTCTTCCCTTCCTAGAACTTTCCTTCCCTTACATTCTGATGCTTCCCTTCCCTTCCCTTTCCTCCTTTTCTCTTTTCCCTTTCCCTCTCTCCTTTTCTTTTCCCAAAGAAAAAAGACACAAAGCAAAACACAGCAAAAAAAAAATAAAATCTAAAAGTCTCTCCCTAAGGTAAGGTTAGGAAAAAACCCTGTACTTTAGTTTTCTTATCTTCATTATCAAGGGACAAGGACAGACCTCCCCTGTGGAGATATTGCATAGGTTAACTGAATGATGACTACAAACTGCTTTGTAAAATGCTCATTATCATCATTAAAAAAAGTCCTGCATTCTCCAAAGTATGAGAGAACACAGAGTAAGAAAATTATGCTATGACACAAATTTTCCTTATAGTCATGACTCTCAAAGAAAACTATGTTCCCCTGGAACAAAATCTTTGGTTCCAACCAAACATCACATTCCCTCCTTGGGAAATCGCACCCTCCCGCCTCCCCCCCCCAAAAAAAATAAAATAAATGTAAGCAAGGAGCAAGCTGTCAGAGCCCCAAATTCAATTTGTCCTCAATGATAAATTCAGTTTTGTGAAATACTTTAATCCATTCTTCAGCATGATTTATTGGTTTCGATAGTTAGCAGGGGTATATTACATCTTACACAGAATTTAGTGAATAGAATTTCTGCCTGGATTTGAGGAGACCCCAGAGTTAACGGATCTCAGAGTGCAACCAGTTTCTGACCAAGGATCCACAATATACATCCCTCCTGAATGTACACGTAACCTTCCTACTCCACAGAGAAAGGGGAACCCCTGTACATCTCAAGGCAGCTCAGGTCACCTTGGGCCAACTCAAAGTATCAGGACTTCTATGCTAATTCTGCCCTTGGCAGCTGGCATAAGTCCTTCAGATAAAACAAAAATTCCAAGAAACATAAACTACATAGAAGCAAATATTAAGGGTTTTTTAAAATACTATTTTATTTTTCTAATTACATGCAAAAATAGTTTCATGCATTTATTTAAAAAAAATTTAAGATTCCATTTTTTTTCTCCTTCTCTTATCTTCCCCTCCTCAAGTCAGCAAAAAGATTAAGTTCCAAGCAGACTGGACAGATAGCAGAGTTACTTTTAAAAAATAATGACAGTTACTAGATCTCCTGGGTACTGATGACTGTTAAAATGTCAGGAAGGAAGCAAGAAAGGAAGGGAGAAAGAAAAGGGGGAAAGAAAGGAGAAAGGGAGAAAGGGAGGAAGGAAAGGAGGGAGGAAGGCAGGATAAAAAGAAGGAAGGAGAGAGGAAGGAAGGCAGGGAGGGAGAGAAGAAGGAAAAAAAGTAGGGAGAAAAGGAGGAAGAAGAGAGGAAGGAAAGGAGGGAAGGAAGAAGAAAAGCAGGAAAGGAGGGAGGGAGAGAGGAAGGAAAGGAGGAAAGGAGGGAGGGAGGGAGGAAGGAAAGAAAAGAGGAATAAGAAGGAAAAGGGAGGGAGAAGGAAAGGATTTCCATTATATAGACCTATATTTATTTTAACCAACCAATCCTTCCAGAGGCTATTTCTCCCTTTGGCTTTGTTTCTCTTTTCCTCCTCTCCTTTGTGTGTACAGAAGACCTACACTGGTTTCCCAGCTCCTGGAGCTTCTGGTACAGTCTTTGCATAGGTATTGGCTATTCTGCCCCTGATTTGCCGCCCTCAATGTTCCTCTCTCACCCCCAGCACTCACAGCTTCCTTAGATGCTGTCTGGTTCTCCTTGATCTTTCCCAACCTCCAGTTCACTCAAATACCAACATCACGCCAGCGCCCTACCAGTTGAAACAATCCAGACCCATTTCACTCCTTCATATCTTATCAGAATCTGCTACTGACCCAGGCTTGGCTCCCCCTCTCCTGTTCCCCCCTATCCCAGGTCTGTCTTTAGCATCCATTGACCCGATGTCTCCCACTGCCGTCTGCTTCTGTCCCTCTGGATTTAAGTGGTAGAGTCTGTGTTCTGGAGCAGTATTTAGCATGTTTCCCTGTTGCCACAGAGCTTAAAATGGATTATCACTCCTGTGACTGTGGGAGAAATAGTTAACCTCCTAGAAGGCCGTCCTTTCCAGACTTCAGAGAATAAATCAGATTTATTATTAATGACCACAAATAAGAAAAAAAATGAAAAGGCATTTGCTATTTTGACTCCCATTTCTGGCCTGCCTTCTTGGGAATGCCCTTATCTTAAAGCAAGGGTTAGCAAGCAGGTGGTGGAGAATTGTCCATTTGTTGTGCTTATTGGAGAGCAATAGCTCATTCTTCGACGCACCACACCATGTGATTTTTCAGCTTTTCATTCTGGACTTTGAGTCTTCCAGCAGGATTAATTATGTCAGGCAATCAACAAGCATTTTTCAGATACCTTCCATGTGTCAGATATTGTACAAGGTACTGCTTGGACCACAAATACAAAGTCTACAACAATCTTTGCTTTGAAGAATCTGGGAGATGCTCTTTTCCTAATTTTCAGAGAAACAGCCCTAATCCTCTAGATTATTTTATTTAACTGCCTACATGTGTTACTCAGTAAACTATAAACTCCATGAGTGCAAGAACCTTTTATTTTTATTTTATTATATATATATATGTATATGTATATATATATATATATATATATGATTTTGACACTGAGTCTAAAACAGAACCTGGCACATAGTAGACACTAAGTAGATACTGATGGATGGATTAATTATTACATTGGTAAAATGATGAAATTCATTATTACTCTTGTATATAATGGCTAAACAGAAAGGAAATCTGAGTTTTTTGTTGTTGGGTTTTTTTTTTTAATCTCCTCTCAGGCCAGTTTTCTGACGATCTTATTTTGAAAGTTTAGTTGAAAATGCTAAAAATCTTCCTTCTTTTTTGGAGAAGCATAAAATTGGGGATGCAAAAGGTCTCTGACTGCATCATTTTTTCCATCCCGTTGGCCAGTATAGTCTTGATCCCTTCTGGTGTTATTCCCCAGTGTTTATGGGAGCAGGAAGGCTTTTGTCTTTTTCCTTTTGGGAAAATGGCCCACTATCTTTACTTCTCAGACATATTTTTTAGCCTTTGGGTTAACAGCTCTTCCAGCTCCAATTTTGTTCTCATTGTTAGTTTCATCTTGCATTTCTTGGTGCCCATTGTATCAAAGCACATGGATCCTTATTTGTCCTTTCTCCATTAGCTTGTCTTAACAGAGGGAAAAGGAATCCATATATACATAGATCTTTTTCTGGGTTGAAATAATCAGCTTGACAGCATGACTTCTGAGTCATTTTTTCTCTCTTTTTTTCCCCTCAAAATATCTGATTTTGGGGAGATAAGAGGGAGTGGAACAGACTAGTGATTTCCTTAGTATTGGGAATTCCCAGTGGAAATTCCCTTCGCCAGTGCACATTTGTACCTCATAACTTATACTCCAATAGAATTGCCTGGATCATTGAAAGGTTATAACCTACCTGACATCACAGCCAATATGTGTCAGAGACCAGACTTGAATCTTCGTCTTCTAGATTCTCAACAGTGACCCACCATATGCAACAGTATCCTACCTATCTGGTTTTATGTGGCCCATAAATGAATGTGATCAATAATTATAATTATTTTCCTCTCCTATGATTTAAGTTCCTCAGCATTATTCTGCTCATTGTGATGTCACTGATTTCTTAGAGACTCTTGGGTACTATTTTCCTAGTAAGTCATCTTGGTAACTCACTTATTGCTCAAGAGAGAAAAAGAAAAGAGAAGCTAAGAAAACAAAATGTCCTCAAAGATAGGAACCATAAAAAGAGCTCACATTTGCTATTTTGTTGGATCTTCATCACCTCTCAGTATAGCATGCAATAAATGCATTATTAGCTCCATTTTACAGAGGAGAAAACTGAAGTGTACAGAGGCTGTCATGCAGTTAGTAATCAATCATTTAAGTGCCTGCTATGGGCTACACACTAGGAATATAAGTCCAAAGAGAGGCTAATCAGAAGTGCTAGCTGAAGTCAAATCTCTCCTAACTCCACATCCCAAACTTTTCTTCCTGGGTGCTAGATATGGGCATGACAGATAATTAGATCTACATTTTCAATATAGCTTGCTAAGATAAGATAGTATTTATTCAGTCAACTAACATTCATTGAGCACCATTTGTTTGCAGACTAGGTGAAACTTGTAATCTAGCAGGAACAGATGTTTGATGGTTTGCAATAAGTATCATATAGAATAAAATATGATGAGAATATCACAAAATGCAGGGCAGCTAGGTGGTGCAATGGGTGGAGTGCCAAGTGTGGAGTCAGGAAGATTTTCTTTGTGAATTCAGATCTGACCTCAGACACTTACTAGCTGTTTGACCCTGGACAAGTCATTTAGCCCTCCTCGTCTGTAAAATGAACCAGAGAAGGAATTGACACACCTCTGAAATAGCTTTGCCAAGAAAACCTATTGACAGTATTAGTATGGTATGTATGATCACAAAGAGTCAAATACGACTGAACAACAACAACAAATTTATTTTTTATGAGGCAGCATTTCAGAGTATGGTTAGAACACTAACTCTGGAGTCAGCAGGAGCCAGGTTCACAGTGCCTGCCTTGGCCAAACCCTTTTTATGGGACCATGGATGAGTCACCACCTCTAAGTGACAAGGAGATTCTCTAAGACCTTAAGTTCTTACTCTACATTGGTGGAGGGAGTTTCCACACAGGAAGTTCATTACATTGATGCAATGTCAAGGATATGTACTATTCCCTTCCCCCTCTCATGCAAATGGGCAGCTGTTTATTCTCTTTGGAATCTTTCATATGTAATTCGGAGATTCCTTATTTAGGAACAGGATGTAGATTTGAAGGTTCTTGGATCATAGTTGTAGAGTGAAGAGGAACCTCAGAAGCCATCTAATTCAACCATTTCACTTTAAAAAATGAGGAGACAGGAGTCTAAAGTTACATGGGTAGTGAGTGACAGACTGGATAAAAAGTCAGGTCCTTGATCTCCCAAATTGGGGTCCTCCCCCCAGCCTCAAGTACTTTAATAGAAAAGTTAAAAAAAAGTATAAAGCTATTAGCCTTGTAGATAAGCATGAAATAAAGGAATAATCCCAGGTAACCAGAGGGAGAGCTTGTTAGGTTCTACTCTCTGCTTTCAAACCATCATTTCTGATAATATTCTTCATACTTCACAGCACTTTAAATCAGACTCTATGAGTCCATTCTGGGAAGGGAAATGATGGGGAAAATGTCTTCCTTTCATTAGAGGAAGAGGTACCATTTCTAAAAGGTAATTCTTTGAGACCACTTGTAAAGTCCATCTTCCTTCCTCCTAGGTATCCCTTAGAAAGAACTAAGGCTCATCACAGGCAACTGATGCTGCTTTACTCTCTAACCAAAATTAAATTGGTTAGAATTGGAGCAGAGGAGCAGAGGAGAAAATAAGGTGAACTTGGGATAGATAGATAGATAGATAGATAGATAGATAGATAGATAGATAGAT
>JAJPUD010000819.1:344300-366696 GCA_023553655.1 Myrmecobius fasciatus
GATAGATAGATAGATAGATAGATAGATAGATAGATAGATAGATAGATAGATGGAAGGGTACATAGATAAGTAAATAGACAGATGATAGAGCTTGATGGATAGATAGATAAATAGATAGACAGATAAATGGAAGGATACATAAATAAGTAGATAGATAATAGATGGATAGGGACAGATAAATAGGTAGATAGAAGGGTACATAGATAAATAGATGATATAGATGGATAGATAGACAGATAGATAAATGGGATAGTACATAGATAAGTAGGTAGATGACAGATGGATAGAGATAAATAGATGGATGGAGACAGATACATAGATAGGTAGATAGAAGATAAGTAGATAGATGATAGTTGGATAGAGATATATAGATGGATGGATAGAGACAGATAGATAAATAGATAGGTAGATAGATAGAAGAGTATATAGATAATAGAGATAGATAGATAAATGAATGGAAGGATACATTGATAACTAGATAGATGAATGATGCATAGAGATAGATAGATAGATAGATAGATAGATAGATAACTTAAAAGTGCCTGGAATCCTAATGGACTTGGTTTTAGAGGCTAGAAAAAGCCAAAGAGGCAATTTTCTCCTTTTGTGGTTTGGAGATTTTACTTAAGAGGCTGAAAAAAATATACATGTTGGCAAATTTTTAATAGGCCTTCAATTCGACTATAGTGTTACATTTTATACAACATCAAAAAAAATATGTACTATTTGTTATTGTTTGGATTTTTTGAGATAGCAAGGTGAAACAATAGGTAGACTTTTTTGGAACTGAAAGATTTGAGTTCAACTTCTGCCTCAGGTTCAAAAAGAAAACTATGTGATCCTAAGCAAATCACATAAGTTTGTTGAGCCTCAATTTTCTCATTTGTACAATAGGGCTAAAAACAATACCTATTTCATAGGGCTGTTTTGAGAAGCAGATGAGATACCACATGGGAAGCATTTTGCAAAGCTTATGCTAGTTATTGTTATTATTGTTGTTGTCATCAGCAGCAGGCTGGCCTTGTCATGTCATCAACTTCTTGTATTAAAATTCTCTCTACTTAAATAAATTTAAACCTATTTTTAGCTTAGTTCTCAAGAAGAAATCAATCAGTAATTGAAACCTCCTTAGTCTTAGTTTCTTGGGACAATGAGATTGTCAAAATGTGTCAGAGGCAGAATTTGAATCCAGGTCTTTTACCTTCCAGCTCTCAGACTACCTGCTTGATGTTATTCATTCCTATATTTGTTACTCTATCAGGCTTAAAAAATACATCTGCCTGATAGTTTCATATTTATTTTGTTCCTGATCTGTGATTTCATTGGTCTAGGGAATACATAGTGCAACTATCTCTGCAGATCATAGGTCCATACTATATCATCTTCAATAATTTCCTGGGAACACTGAGAGGTAAATATTTTGCCCACCATCACTCAGCTGATATATTAGGGCACGAAGTCCAAGTTCACAAGTTTACAAATCTTTCCTCTGTTACTTGGAATTCTTTTTTCCTCCCCAGTTTAGTTCAAATGTGTCCTCCATGTGAGGTCTTTTCTGATCATGTCCCCTGCTAAGTGCCTCTCACCTAAATTTTATTATATTCATTTTAAATGTAAAATTTGAATGTAAAAATTGAATGTAAAATTTGCATTTGTTTTCCCATAAAATGTATGTAGCTATATGCTCATTCTTTCTCTCTACTGTAGAATTTATGCCTCCTGAGGACAGAGACCATTTATTTGTTTCTTTATGTTGCATCATCTAAGACGGTATTTATCATGTAGTAGTGATTTAATAAATGCCTTTTACTTGATCATTATTAGTTTTTATCTAGAGATTGTGGTCCAGTGGAGTGATTGAAGCTGTAGTCTGTAAACTTCCCCTCTCCTAGTGCATAAGAACTTGGAGAGCAGAAGTCTTCTTTTTTAAAAATTTTTTTGTTTTACTATTTTTATTTATATCCCTAGCAGAATTCCCGGCATATATCAAACACTTAATAAACACTTATTAAATGAATATTTGTTCAGTAAAAATTCAGGGTCGAAGCGAAGGCACTGTGCCCTTAAAACGAGAGGATAAGAGAGGAAGTGCCCAATATCTATACAGACAGATAAAAAATGCATCCTTTTCAGGAAAATCTGTGGGAAGAAACAGATGAATGTATACACACAACTGTATAGGCTATGGGGAAAGCAATACAGGGAATCACCCTCCCCCTTTTCCTCTTCTATCAAAAGCTGTTAAAAAGTAGGACCTGCTCGTCTATTTAACCATCAATCACTGTCGAGACCTTTGCCAGTCTGTCTGTTAGGGCATTGTAGTCCTATTTTTATCAGTTCCTTCCTGTACACCAGACATTCAAAATAGCCCCCAAAGAGGTCAGAAATATCTTAATGGACTTGGTTCCCAGAGATATCGGTGACCAGAGGAAGGGTTTTGTTGAAATTTCTTCCTGAGCTGATTAAGAAGGTGAACTGGGGCAAGGTGAAGAGAGATGGGGAACTGTGACTTTCAGAGTCCCAGGATAGCGTTGAACAGCATGATTGTGTATACGTACATACATGTGTGCCCTGGTGCACCTGTGATGAGGATGGTAACATGGTGATTTTCTCCCTGGAAAACCTGCTGTGTGCTGGCGCAAAATCACTTCCCTTTTGCAGGTTAATGCTCATGAATGACTTTGTGTAATTGTAGCAACGAGGCCTCTCCGTGCTGTAACCATGTTTTTCATAAACAAACTTCCTGGAGAGATCACATTACTCATGCACATCTATATACAAAGTCCCTAAGCCTTTTCAGAAAATCTCTTTTGTGTCTCTTCTATGCATTTTCTTCCTCCTCCCCCTACCATATCCTCCATTCTTCTCTGGCACCCAAAATCAGTCATTATAACCATTCTGAACTGAGTGGCTTTCATTCCCACAGCTGGGGTCATTGTGCTCAAGGTTCTTTTCCATCTGCAGCAGTTCAGAGTTAGAAAGGATTTTAGGTGAGCTTTAGTCCAGTCCTTTCACTAAGACTCAGAAAGAAAGACTGTAAGTGACTTATCCAGAGTCAAACAAATAAGTACCAGATTGAGAATTTGAACCTCAGATCCTCTGATTCCAAATCTGCTGACTTCTATATCTCATTTCTAAGAGTGGGATACATGGCCCATGTTGATTCTGGCAATTTCAATCAATTGACAATCCCAAATCAACCCACTTTGGAGCTACCTTCTTATTCCTATCAGAAACAACTTTTGCCCCCCCCCCAATTTTGTTATGTATTGATTATCTATTGAACCACCTTGGGCTGTATACCTAGCAATGACATTTCTGGGTCAAAGACCATGAACAATTTGCAATCATCTAGCATCATTCCAAATTGTTTTGCAGAATGGCTAGACCAACCAATAGCTCCAAATGTCTTTAGTTTGCCTGCCTTTCCACCATCACACCAACAGCAACTATTTTCAGGTTTTGTCATCTTTGCCAATTGGCTGGTTGTGTAGGAGAACATCAGTTACTCAAATTTGAATTGTTCTTATAAGTGATTTGGAACATCTTGTATTTGATTGGAACATGCACAGAATTCTTAAAAGAAGTTCAAATTTTGGGGCAGCTAGGTGGTGCAATGGATAGAGCACCAGCCTTGAAGTCAGGAGGACCTGAGTTCAAATCTGGTCTTAGACACTTAACACTTCCTAGCTATGTGACTCTGGGCAAGTCACTTAACCCCAGTTGCCTCAGCCAAAAAAAAAGTTCGAACTTCTCCATACTTTTGGCCACCTGGGTCACAAAATGAATCTAATGAGGTCTTTTTGTATTAATTAAAATGCTGCAATATCTCTACATGAAATTGGTTCTGGAGAGACAGAGTCTGCTTCACGTGGTCTAACCTCCAGCTCCTTCCAGATCTGACCCAGGAAAATAGATCATGAACATAATAACCAGGACGTTTATTTAATTGAAGGCAGCTCTCCTTAGGGTAAGAAAGACACTAATCTTTTTTTTTTAAACCTCCTTTAAAAGAAAGAGCAAGAATGTGATGTTTTCTACCATGCTTTTCTTAGCTCAGCTATCAATTCCTTTTTAATTTCTTGCAATGAATTTATGACACATATAAGTGTGTTCTTTTCTGCTCAAGCTAAAAATTTTCAGGCTATAATCTAGTTTTATAGTTGTTTTGTTTTAAGGGCATTGGGGCTCATGAATTTTGCTTCCTTCCTGGATGAGTCAAACAAAGATATAAATAGTTTGGGAGGGTGAATGAGACTTCTCCATCGCTTCCAGCTCACCTGCTTTGCCTTTCAGGGCTACACAGGGGATTAATGCTATTAATACCTGTAATGCTTCCCTCATGGAGTGGTTATGAGCACCGAATGAGACAGTGTGTGTGTGTGTGTGTGTGTGTGTGTGTGTGTGTGTGTGTGTGTGAGAGAGAGAGAGAGAGAGAGAGAGAGAGAGAGAGAGAGAGAGAGAGTGAGAGTATTATCATTCAGGCTTCAATCACATCCAACTTTTCACGATAACATTTGGGGTTTTCTTGGTAAAGATACTGGAGTGATTTGTCATTTCCTTCTCCAGCTCATTTTATAGATGTGGAAACTGAGGGCAATAAGGTTAAATAACCTGCCTAGCTGGGGTCACCCAGCTAGCCAGTGTCTGAGGATGGATTTGAACTCATGAAGATGATTCTTCCTGTTTCCAAGACTAGTGCTCTATCCCCATGTGTCTCTGTGTGGGTATATGTACACACTAATATACTATATATACCTATATATATACATATCTACACATATTACATATACCTACACACAATCTACATTTACAAAATAAGTCACACACAAATATATGTTTCCATGTGTATATGTACACACTACATTATAAATACATATGCATATAATATGTGTGTATGTGCATATATACATATTACATATACCTACACACTATCTGCATTTAAAAATAAGCTACACACAAATATGTCTCTCTGTATCTGTGAGTTTCCTCATCAACCAAATGAGAGGAGTCAGACAGGGTCCTTCTAACTGTACATCAATGGTCATAGGGCTATAATCCCACCAAGCTTTTGGAAGGAGAGGACCTGGGTTCTAGCCTGTTTCTGCTATTTGGCTCTATAATAATCTTAGGCTAATCTCTTTATCCTTCTGGGCCTCAGTTATTTCATCTGTAAAAGGAGTAGGTTGAAGTAAATGATCCCTAAGATTTCTTCCACTTTTATCTTTTTGTTTATATATGAATGTCCTGTGTCCTGTGTAATATTTACAAAGCATTCATTTTTAACTGCCTTTAAAAAGAAAGCAAGAATGTGAGGTTTTCTACTATGCTTTTGTTAACTCACATATCAATTCTTTTTATAGAAAATAACATTAAAAATCAAGCTTGGAAAGATGACTTTAAAAAGTCAACTATCTTTGATTGAAATATGAAATAGGGGAAGTCTGAAGCTACTCTGATTCCTGTTGGTTTTAAGTCCATGCCCAGCTCTTTTGCATGAAAATCAGAAAGAATGATGGTGCTGTGGGAAGATGTCGCTTTCTAATGAGATTCATCAAGTAACCAAGAGAACCAGAAGCCTGCTGGGTAGCCCAGTTAAAAATCCAAACCTTTCTCCTTATCCCTTGGACACTTTAAATTGTGTCCTTGTCTTTCTAGAAAAGTAGTGAGCTGCCATCTCTTTTGGCCTTCTCAAAACAACGGGCCACTTCTGGGCAGGACTAATTAACCAATGTAACCCAATATTTTCCGCCTATTTCCCCCAAAGAAGGAAGTACCAGTCATTCTGCCTAATCAGATCACACTTCGAAATAGGACAAGGGACAAAAAGGGACACGATTTCTGACCTCCCAGTTGTTGGTTTGCTAACCCCGGGCACACCATAGAAGACCCTGAAAACCAGAGAGCTTTTATATTCAGCTTTGTGGGTTTCAGAGCTGCCGGACTAAATATTTTATGAACTTCTTGTGAAGGATTTTTACTCATAATGTGACCTAAAAGCACATTGGTGGCTCCCTCCTCAGGAAGGTTTTAGCACATTTCCTGTAGCAGAAAAAACCCTCAAGAGACAAAGCCTCCCAGGAGACTTCTTTCTTGGGAAGAAGAAAAAACCCTGTACTGAGAATCAGCAGAAATCTGGTAAAATCCTGCATCGAGCTAGCGTATGCTTCTGGGAAAGTACCTATGTCCTCATCTGTGAAATGGGTATAATAATACTCATACAACTTTCCTCATAAGGGATTCTTTGAGAAAAAAATACCTAGAAACTTTAAAGTGCAACATAAAAATGAGTCATTATGATTATTTTGCTTGTCTGGGTATTTTGAAATTTTTTTCTTTCATTATAGTTATCATTGTGACAATTTCAGGTCCCAATCCTTGGATTCATAGATCTGTAAAAGATCTGAATTCATGATCTGGAGAACATCAGAGGCAGGAAGGTAACATCATGACGAGCTCCACGCTCTTACCCTGGTTTCCATGTTTTTTAAATACATATATATATACACTTACATATGTATTTTTTGTGTGTAAGTAAATGGGAGAGGGAGAGAGTGCTGCATTTCAAAATAATTTGACTTCATTTGTAAAATTGTATTTTATTCGATGCACACACACACGTTAAGAAGCTCTTCTACATGGGGATCAGTTGAAGACTTAGTAGGGAAATGATAGTAGCTGTCAAATGAAAGATGTCTTTTTCTTGATCGTAAAACACAAAATTAGAAATAAGTGGAATTTGCCATGAGTCCAATTTAATTTAATATCAGGAACAAAACTTCCTATCCATTAGCATTGCCTCAAAGTGGATTGGGCTGCCTCAAGGGGTAGTAAATTGACCCTCACCAGAGCTCTTCAAGCAAAGGCTGAATGACCACTTAACAGGGATATTGTATCAGGTACAGTTTGAACAAGATGGTCCCTAGAACCCCTTCTAGGGTTGAGATTATTTGTTACTCTGAATAAATAGATAATTGAATTTACTGATAAGTAGACTAATGAATACATCATGATTCTAGGTGGGGGGAAAGACTAAGATGGAGAGATTGAGTTTTTTTTAGTATGTATTTGAAAATGTTTTCATGTGTGAGTCCCAGTGCAAAAAGGTCACATTGAACATTGTCAGTTCTCACTGTAGGAAGTGAAGAAGATTGGATTGAATGAGTGCTGACCCTTGGAATTAATTAGCCTCTCCTAACTATTAGCTTGTTTTCTTTCTTTTCAAAGTAAAACAATTAAAATTCATTTCACAGCACCTTTGAATTGAAAGAAACTTTAGACATATTCTGATCTAACCTGTACCTAAATAAGCATTCCCTCTATAACAATTCTGACAAAAGGTCATCCAGCTTTTGCTTAAAGACCTCAAATGTGCAAAAATCTATAATTTCCTGACCCATACCACTCCACTTTTGCTTAAAGACCTCAAGTGTGAAAGAACCTACAACTTCCTGACCCCATACCATTTCATTCTTGCTGAAAGACCTCAAGTGGGTAAACACCTAAAATCTCCTGACATATCCCATTTCACTTTGGGACAGTTCTAATTATGAGGATATCATATCCTTACAGTGATCCTAAATTTGCCTCTTTGAGATTTACTGACAGAATTTTGATTTAGTTTTTAATACATATATATAAATATATATGTATGTGAGTGTGTTTATATATAAATACACACATATATATGTATATACATATATAATATAATATATTTTATTTATACATATTATATATTTTCTTGTATTTTTAACTTATTGTCTGTTATTATTTTATGACAATCTTTTGCCTGTGATGGATTATCTCATTCATAAAATCATAGAATTTCTAATGAACCAGTGAGTTTCAGAGTCAGTAAGACTTTAGGGATCTCTCATCTAACATTGTTCTTTTACAAATGAAGAAACAGTCCTAAAAAGGTCAAGTGGCTTCTTCAAAGGGACATGACTGCTTAGTGATAAAACTGGGACTTGATTTTGTTTTCCTACCTCCTAAGAGTATAACATTCCTACTATTTTACCCTCATCTCATCCATTTAAATTCAAAGATGTAATTTTTGTTATTCTTCTTATGAAAGGCAGCTTGAAATAGTGGATAGAGATCTGTCCTTGAGTTCAGGAAGTCCTTGGTTCAAGCTTTCCCACTGTCACATAGTGGCTGTTTGGTCTTGGACAAGACAACTTTACCTTTTAATGTTCTAGGGCTAGACAACTCTAAGTGTGTAAGTTGTAGGTACCTATCCATAATAGTAAAGGGAATTTCCTCATCTAGGAGTATTCTATAGCACTGAAATCACATGTTTAGTCCCTACGCCATCCTGCTATTCCTGCTACTACTCTCTCTACCCCAACTCCCTAAATATAAACCAATGTAGCGACAGTGGCTGACAAGGTAAACTGAATTATATATCTGTATTTTTTATTTATTAATTTTTTTGTTTTATGCTAGTCAGTTTGCCATATATATAGACATACACATACATAGACATATATACATACACATATAAATATTATATATGTATATATTATATAAATAGATTTTCTGTATATACATCTTCATGATCTGGTATACCTCAGAGAATTTTTATCTCCTATCTATAAATTTAAGAAAGTGGGCTTTGATGCAAATTGATAGATTTATACCAACTCCACTCAAGGCACACAGGTATTGAAGAGACTCAGATACATGAATTAGAGCCTGCCTGGAAATCAAATCCTTCTTACTGCCTATGCAGGCCAAAAATATCTGTCTTTATCTGAGAAGTAATGCCATAGTACAGATTTAAAAATTTATTGCTTATTTATTTTTTAAAAGATTTGTTTTAGTATAATCTTCTGAACATCCTTTAGGATTTTGCTTTCTTAAGTTTTCTGGGTTTGGAACTTTGTACATGTAATTGGCAGTGGTATCTACCCAAATGCTACCTTTTAACCCCCAAATTCTAACTTTTTAGATGATTGGACCTCAGTTTATATTTAAATATGTAGTTTTGGAAAGCAAACAAATAACAAAGAAAAAGAAAAGTCACTGAAAGAATCAACAATGAAAAATTTTATTCATGAGTACTGGAAAAATTTGAGTCTGGCTTTGAATTCCATTTAAACTGATTTGTGACTTTGGATGAGGTGCCTTCATTCTCCACACCCCTGTGGTCTCATGTGTTAAATAAAGGGGTCAGAATAGGTGATTTCTAACACACTTACCCATTCCAGTTTAAAACTTCCAATCTTTGTATTACCTTGAAAAATGTTAAGCTTTCTAATTTGGACTTCAACTATTTCATCATCTATTCTTTAGAGAATAAAATATATAGTCTCAGAATTGATTTGGGAGGGGATTTGGATGGGGAAAGTAAGGTTCTAGAAAATCTAATTCTTTCCCATTCCTTTAAATCCTCTGAAAGCTTTCTCACTAGTTTATAAGGACAAATTTTCTCCTTAAATAATTTTATTATTTTTTTTGTTTTTATACTAGTCAGTTCGCCATCATTTTCCTGTAATTGAATTCTTCCTGCTACTGCTCCCTTTACCCTAACCCCCTAAATATAAAGCCAATGTAGTGACAGTGGCTGACAGGATGAACTGAATTATGTATATGTAGTCAGTATTTCTCTATTGAAAAAAAAGTAATATATATATATATATGTTATATATGTGTGTGTGTTTATATATTTTATATATATTATATGTGATCTATTTATATTATGTATAATATTTATGTTTATGTATATATGTATGTCTATATATGTATATTTATCTATCTATACACAGGTACACATACACACACACACACACACATATTTTCCCAAATCCGTTCACTAAGACTGAAATGACTGATACTATTTATCAGAGTTTGAGTGCTTTTTAAGACTATCATTTCTATTATTGCAACAGTTGTCTAGAGGTGGATGACTACAGATGAGAAGCACCATAGTTCAGTGAGCAGGGCATGGAATTTGGAGGGAGAAGACTTGAATTTGAATTTCAGCTTTGCCACCAGACAGGGAAAAATATTTTTTTGTCTCAGCCTCAGATTATTATCTAAAAAAGAGGAGTTTGGGGTTTATAACCTCCAAGATTCTGTTCACTTCTAAATCTCAAAGTATTTCCATGGTCCCCTGATATCATCATTGATCTTTTCTTGTGGCACAATAATATTCCATGACCATGTCATAATTACAGTTTATTCATATATTCCTCAATTGGAAGAGTAACCATTTTTGTTTCTGGATTTTTTTTGTTTTGTTTTACTGCAAAAAGTTTTGTAGCTGGAGCTGTGATACATGTGTGTGTTCTTTCTGCCATTGATTTCTTTGGCATATATAGTGTTGGTGATGATGATGATGATTGATGATGCTGATGATGATGGTGTTAGTTATTATCATCACCACCCTTATTGTTGCCCAGTAGTAAGATCATTAGGACACAGGATATCATCAACATATCAGCTTTATTCTTAAGTATGAAATTTCAGCTTATTCCTTAAGTGGGAATTAGTCTCTTTCATATAAGAATCAGAGTGATATGAATGCCAATAAAATCAGATTTCTTGGCTAGAGAGTCAGCTTTGATGCCAAGAAAACCTGAGTTTAAGTTCTGCCTCTGACACATCTTGGCTGTGTGACCCAGGGCAATCACTTAACCTCTCAGTGTCTCAAATAATAACTCTCTAAGATTATAAATTACAGATGAGTTGCCAGTCTATGTTGGTGGAGGCAATTTGTACACTGGGAGGTTCTACATCAACAAAATCACGGGTCCAGACAGAAGCAAACAAATAGACTTCAAAGTCATCTGCTAGCACCCGAACCCCTTTTTTCTTCAGTTTCTTTGCCATCCATATTAAAATCAGCATGGACTCTTTTGATCCCATGGGTGCTCATTCTGATTGTGATATATTTTGCCATACCATCCCTTGCTCCTATTTTCAGTGATTTGCTGCATTAGTGATTATCATCCTTCCTGCACTTTAAAGGGCTGATCCTCCTGGGAACAAACTGCTCCCTTTTCCACGGCCTCCTATCTGAGAGCACAAATACAGCACTTAGCCTATGAGAATGATCCCTCACTAAGAGGAAGGAAATCTCTCCAACGGGCATGGCTTGGCCCCCACCGAATGTGCTCTTCGTGCTTTTTCCATCTCTTTTTCATGACTGTAAAATATTTTATTAGTAAGAATGGCCAACAAAAGTAGAAGAAAGGACTGAAATATTTTTACTGGTTATTCTTACTAACAGATTTTCCAAGGAAAAAGAATCAGTCATTTGCATATTTTTTAGATGCATTCTATGTGCTAGGCTTTATGCTCAGTGCTGGGGATACAGAGACAAAAATGACATGGCCCCTGTCTTCATGATGTTTGCATTCTTGACAGAATGTTAGAGTGGCTTGAGAGATCCTGTCTGAGGAGGGTTTTTCAGTGGTTAGATTGATTCTTATCCTTAAGCCTAATCCAATTTAATTTTCAGTACTGTGTGCCAGATACCACGTTGAAGGTTAAAACAAAATAAAAAAAATGTTTCATCACTAAAGGAGTTTAGTTTATATTTGAAAGGGGGAAGAGACAATATAGACAAAAGCAAGTAAAAATTATACATAGATACACACATATAAATATAAATATGTATATATATAAATATAAATATATATATATATATGTATATATACAATGAAGAGAGAGACAGGGATGGAGTAATAGTAATTGAAGACCAACAAGAACAATTAGGAAATGAGGGAAAGATCTCTTATAGGAAGTAGCAATTGTTCCAGGCTTTGAAGAGAAAAAAAGGATTATAAGAGAAAGAAATGAGGAGGAATAGTGTTCCAGTCCTGGGAGACAGATTAAAAAAGTGGTATAATGAATAGAGTGCCAGGTCTGAGGGCCAGGAAGATTCATTTTCCTGAGTTCAAATTCAGCCTCAGATACTTATTAGCTATTTGACTCTAGGCACTTGCCCAGAAAACATAAACTAGTTTGCCTCAGTTTCCTCATCTGTAAAATAAGCTGAAGAAGGAAATGGAAGACTCCAATATATTTGTTAAGAAAACTACAAATGACTCAATTGCCTCAGCAAAAAAAGCCAAAAAAAAAAAAAACCTACTAATGATGTAAGAGAGAAGTGTACATAACTCAACAACAGCAACATTAAATACAAGAAGTTTAATTTTTCATAACCAGCTATTCTCAACTGTTATCAATGTGAATAAACTGAATCAGTCTTACCCGGCACAAACTTCCAGGTACAGCTTGGATGTAGTCAACCCTTCCAAACTGCAGGGATCAAGAAGTACCTTGGAAAGCTAAATTCTGGAGTGAGAGAGAGAGTTGGGAAATCTCTCTACAAACCAAAGCAGAGACCTCACCTCTGAGGAGGTTATTGTGGTTGTGGGAGCTTCTCTGCACTTCTCATAAGGAAAGTATCATTAAAGGGCAGAGTCTGAAAAATGGGTCCTGTTGACGTGTGCCTTGAGGCTATTGCTTGGGATCCTTGCCTTCATGCTTAGGAAACTCCCCAATCTCATCACATTAAGTCAGGCTGATCTGCAAAGTGATAGGTTTCTCTGGGGGGCTGGCAAAGCTTAATTGATTTACCCTGTTCATGGAGTACACTGAGGCATCTAGCTCCTCATTACCTACCTACCTTTGCTGTAGATACACCAGGGAGGAAGTAGGGCTGGAAACTCCATTTTCTCCCTTAAAAATGAGGAAAAGAGGCAGTGGATTAGCCCTGAGAGAGATGGTATTATACAGGAGGAAAAAAATCTACTTATGTGCCTTTGGTAAAGTTTTAGCCTCAATGGACCTCAGTTTTCTTCACTTTAAAATGAGCAGGTTGGATCAGATGGTCTTTTCATGGACTGAAGGGCCTTTCTAGCTATGTTTCTATGTTAAGCCAAAAGTTTTTATTTTTTTAATTTTATTTAATAGCATTTGATTTTTATTACACATAAAGACAATTTTCAATATTCATCTTTTGAAAAAATTTGAGTTCTAAAGTTTTGTTCCTCCCTTTCTCCCCTTTCCACTCCTGAGAATGGCAAGCAATCTGATCTTAAAGAGGCCCATGATATCAGGAAGGTGATGTCATGATTTGCAAGTGAATTGGATTTAAGTGAGGGAGGGCTGTGCAAAGCCACCAGCCTCATTTTCTCTTCCAGAGCCATCTGTGTCCAGTGGCAAGATATAGATCAGGATGACTGGAGATGGCTCCCACTATAAAACCCAATAGTTTTTAAAAAGAAAAATGCTGAAGTACAAATACAATACTCAAACACAGAACTATTAATTTAAAAAAATAAAAAAAACTATTAAGGAAAAATGTCTTTTATCTATCCTCCCTGATCATTATTGTTGTTATTATTAGTAATCAAGGCATATGATTCATCAATGAACTCCCTGGTGTGGAAATTCCCTCTATCAACACAGAGCAGCAATTCATCTATATAAGTCTCAAAGTGCTGCCCAGGGAGGGCACTTAGAGATTAAATAATTTGACCTGGATCATTTAGCCATGTTTGTAGGGGGGCTTTCACCCATGTGGTGCAATGGATAGATAGATCACTGAGCTTGAAGTCACAAAGATATGAATTCAAATTTAGCCTCAGTCACTTAACAGCTTTGTGATCCTGGCCAAGTCACTTAACCTATGCCTTAATTTCCACTACAGTTAAATGGGGATAATAACACCATCTCTCTTACAGGGTTATTGTGAGGTTCAGATGAGATAATATTTGTAAAGCTTTAACACAATGCTTGGCACATGATACTTAATGAATATGTGTTCTCTTCTCTTCCATTTCCCTTCCTAATTCTAAGCCTAGGTCTCAGTCCCATGCTGCTTATTCCAAATATATATAAGAAAAAAGATGAGATTCTTCCCGATTTCCCTGCTAGTGCCTCCCCTCCAATACATTCCCTCATTTATTTTATATAAATTTTATATATACATTGCGGCTCTCGGCCCTTTCCACTTTCCAATAAAATATAAACTCCTTGAAGTCAAGGATTTTCTTTCTTTTAGTCTTTGTATTTTTGATACCCGGCCTGTGTTAGAAGCAAAGTAAATGCTTGTGACTGTTGATGCTGTCTATCTGATAGAATGTAAATCCTTCAGGTTCATTTTTTGACTCTATCTTCCCAGCACAGTGTGTCTGACACATTCATTATTTAGTCATTCAGTCATGTCTGACTCTGTGATCCAATTTGGGGTTTTCTTGCAAAGTTATTGCAGTGGTTTGCCATTTCCTTCTCCAACTCATTTTACAGATGAGGAAACTGAGGCAAACAGTGAAGTGACTTGCCCAGGATCACACAGCTAGGAAGTACCGGTAGTCACATTTGAAGTCAGATCTGACTCTGGACAGGGCACTCTATCCACTGCACTACCTAACATTCTGGCATACAGTAGATATTTAATAAATGTTTATTGATTGATCAGTACTGCAAAAATGAAAACTTAAAGATGGCCCTTTCCCTCCCTACAAAATCCATAACTTCATCATTTTAGGAAAAGTAGGGGGAGAAAAAGACAATCAATTGTTAGATGATAGCAATCATCCTTTTCGTTCCTTTTAAATGAGCTTTTTCCATGGTACCTCTTCATCTGCTGTGCCAGAGGGTCACCTCCACAGCTCTACCGGGGCCAAGATTGAGCATATTTCTGGATGAGATGGGGCCGAAGGACGATTCCCCTTTCTCAGGACTTGTTTGCCTGTAGAGACAGACAAGTGCCTTCTTTTTTTTCCCCTTTTCTTTTCATCTGTCACCACAGCAATATGTAGTGACATTTCAAACTGCTCGAGTGGAAACAAGATAAAAACTGCTCGGGACGACTGGGAAATTTCATTTAGACAGGATGTCAGACCTCAGTCTCCAGTGTAAATACTGGAGGCTTGGCCATGTCCAGCTATGTTCCAGTATTTTGTATGAAATTAAATCAGAGGTCAGTTAGAAAACTGAGCGGCCTCCAAAAGGATGGAGGGGAGGGCAGTGAATAAACTTGAATTGGCTTGTTCATGGGGGGACCTCCTTGATGGTGATGAAGAAGTCTTATATGAGAAACAGCAAACCTACAAAAAGTTTGATCGCTCTCTTCTCCACAGCCCCCCCCAATTAATTAGGAGGAGCTGCTGATAAAGGGGATTCAGGAGTCTCTAGCTGAGAGCCTTGTGTGGGTGAGGGGCAGGAATTCTTGGGCCAGCCTGTTCATATCTCTAATATGGAGGTTGAGGGGCAAGGAGGGAGGGAAAAGAGAGGCACTTTCAGCCTGCTGCTGGCTCTTTTATCTTTTAAGGAATCCAATTTCAGGAAACCTTTCCATCCCCCCCCCCTTTAAGAAAAATCTGGGTCAGGATTTCAAAGGCCCTGTCTGTTCTTCTAGACAGAAACAACTTTTTTTTTTCCCTTTCAACTTCTTAATTCTCCTAATTCTAAGCTCTTCTTCCTGTGACTTTTTCTCTCTCTCCCAAGTACAGAACAGCCCAGGGAAAAAAATGTATGTCTTCATTGTGACTTCACTTCCTGCTATTCAGCATGGGGCATTGTTCTAACTAATGCCCTGTTTATCCACATTGTGGTTATGGCCATAGCCGGGGCCCATTGTTGAAGGATGTTAGATTGTCATTCATCACTGTATGTCAGTAAACCCATTGTAAAAATGTCCTACTAGTTAAATGAGGCTTAGATTTAATGAGGCCATAAGAATGAAATGGTTTTTTATCATACTGTAAATAAGGTTCCTATGGCAATGTCATTGGGCTTAAGGTGCCAGATCCCTTTTGTTTCTAGGCTGGGGCAGTCTCCTTGCCCAAGGTAAGCAGGAGCTTTGGTTTTCTCTGGAAGAAGCTGTTGCTTCCGCAGCCGGTAACTTAGGGGAGTGTGTGTGTGTGTGTGTGTGTGTGTGTGTGTGTGTGTGTGTGCACTGACAAGATCAGGACTGATGTCTAGGGGAGACAAATGGCTCGCCCTTGACCTTTTCAGTTTCCCACAGCTCTCCAAGTACAGAAACCTTCCTGGGAGACTTCAGCCCATGAAACGCATTCCTCCCGGCTTGTCTCTTGCCTTCTTCCAGGGGAGGCTGGGAGAATGAGGGGGAGCCGGCCAAAAGGGAAGAGAGGATCCCAGAAGCAAGGGCAGCGGGGGATGCTGGACAAGAGACTGCTAGGCAGGAAGCCTTGTAATAATAAAAGGGGTAGGAGCAGCCGCAGCAATAGTACTAATAGCAGTAACAATAGTAATAATAGCAGCAGTAGTAATGGTATTAATAGCAGCAGCAGCAGCAGCAGTACTAATAGCAGCAGCAGCAATAGTACTAATAGGAGCAGCAGCAATAGTACTAAAAGGAACAGCAGCAGTAGCAGCAGCAATAGTACTAATAGCAGCAGCAGCAGCAATAGTACTAATAGCAGTAACAATAATAGTAATAGTAGTAGTAGCAGCAGCAATAGTAGTAATAGGAGCAGCAACAGCAGCAGCAATAGTACTAAAAGGAGCAGCAGCAGTAGCAGCAGCAATAATACTAATAGGAACAGCAGCAGCAGCAGCAATAGTACTAATAGGAGCAGCAGCAGCAGCAATAGTACTAATAGGAGCAGCAGCAATAGTACTAATAGGAGCAGCAGCAGCAGCAGCAGCAGCAGCAACAATAGTACTCATAGCAGCAGCAGCAGCAGTAATAGTACTAATAGCCACAGCAGCAATAGTAGTACTAAAGTTTGTGACTGAAATTGTCCTTGCAAAGTAAGTGGAAGATTGGAAGCTTTATATGGAATTTTGTGGGCTTGTGTGTGGGTTTTTTTTTTTTTGGCTTTATAAAAGCTCCCATCCTACTCTTTCTGAAGCAATGCCTTAAAATAAATGTTTTCTGCATGCTCTTTTGTCTTTATACCACAATCATTTCCATATATATACCCAGCCCCAAATGAGCTTCCCTTGTAGCAAAGAAAAACAATTGCTACTAACAGTATTTATGTAGCACATCAAAATTTGCCAAGCTTTCCAAATATTTTTAAATTTTATTTTCACAACAATCTTGGGAAAATTGGTATTATTATCATTCCCATTTTACAGATGAGGAAACCAAAGCAGACTCAGGTTAAGCGACTTGATTGATCGCACAACTAATAAGTATTGGTGGCTCGATTTGAACTCACGTTTTCTTAACACTAGGTCAAGATCTGAAGAGATCTGAGATGCTATCAAATCCAACTTCCTCATTGTTCAGGTAGAGAGAGCTGAAATTCTATATGCCCAGGATCATAGCATCTCAGATCTCTTCAGGTCTTGATCTATGATTCCATGATTACAAAACAGCTGAGATCACAAAAGATGCTCCACACTGTGCATCCATTGTTACTCACCTTCTTACCAAAATGGTACTCGGTGCCTTCTTTCTCTTTGGACAACATCTATCTTTCCAATGAAATCTCCTTTCGTTTTTGTCTTCCTATGTTATTGTGGTCATTGTGTTGTTGTCGCTTCCTTGGTGGTTCTCATCAGTGTCTGACAAAGACATTTCCCATTTCAAAAGCAGAGGGCAATCATGGAGGAAATGAATATGAATTTTCCTATATACAATTTACCCTCTTCCTTTTCCTTCCTTCCCTTCTCCAGGAAAGAGATGGACTATTTTTCTAACGGACAAAAATTAGTTCAGGGAGAATATCACTAGACACAGCTGGAGTGGATGAGCCACATTATCTTTGGGACTCCAATATCTATTCTTAAAAATAGCCAATCTGGGAATTGTCCTGTTGGAAGGAAATTTGATTGTTCCAGAAATAAAAGTAAATAGGGTACCATCTTCTAACTCTGCTTGGGCACCTGAGAAACAGGCAGAGATAGAAAGAAGCCCCTGCTGCCTGGAGGGCAGAAGGAGAACAAGGTAGCTGCTGGAAATTAATCTTCCTAGCCTATTGCTGTGATTGTATCACTCCACTCCTCCCAAACCATCAGTGACTATCCATTGGCTTCTTGAATAAAGCCCAGACTCATTAACAGACATTTAAGGCTCTCTGCAATTTGGCTCCAATGCATCTTTTTGCTCACACCAACTGCACGCTTCAGCCAAACCAGGACTATGTTTTATTTTGTTTTGTTTTGTTTTTTGGCTGAGGCAATTAGGATTAAGTGACTTGCCCAGGGTCACACAATGAGGAAGTGTAGTGTCTGAGACCAAATTTGAACTCAGATCCTCCTGACTTCGGGACTCTGTTTTGAATCTACTAACAAATCCTGCATCATTCTATCTCTGCATTTTTGTTCATTGCTTTGTCCTGAGCTGGAAATGTCTCTTTGGCTCTTAGCTTCTTCCAATCAGGTCAGTGTTACCTCTTTCATGAAATCTCTCCTCTTCCAGACTCCTGTTTGACTTCACATCACTCTTATGCACTTGTCTTCTCCTTATCGTATCATATTCCTATTTGCAAATAGTTGGTATAGTATACTAGACTGAAAGTTATCTTAGAGTTAGGAGGACTTGGGTTCCAGTGCTACCTTTTGATACTTACTGACTATATGACTGGGAACATTTACTTATGGTGCCTGGATTTCAGTTTATTCATTCATGAAATGAGGGAATTGGATGAGATGTCTACCTCTAGATCCGGGTATGATTCTTTGTAAAGTCTCCAGTCCAGGCTAAACTTACCCTGCCCTTGGGTAGGCATTAAAATGCCAAATAGGGTCCATGGGTTAGTGATGTTCACTTACTAGTCTGAACCCAGCAGGAGAACCCAACAACCCAAACCCAACAGAGAACTCAACAATGGGAGAACTGTTCATGCTCATGGCTGAGAATTTCCCCACCCCAAAGTAACCAGACCCTCTTCAAGAAAAGGTGAGAGGTCGCTTGGATCCTGGATTTTTTCCTCATGCTATTTGAAAGGATTCCAAGAATCCTTGATTTTTATTTAAGATATTCACCAGAGGCTTAATTTCAACTCTTAGTCTATTTATTTAATGTTCTGAAGAAGGAAAAAAAGTTCAAAGGATAGTATTTTCCATCCTTTCCCATAGCACATAGCTTGATTGCATGCATATTCATGTCTAGGACTCCTACTGACTTCATTAGGGACCTGCATATGGGAAAGTTCCTAGCTTCCAGAAGTTAGAAGGACCAGAAAGAAAGCATCTTCATCTTTGTTCACAAGAGTTGAGGAAGGACTTCTTTTCTCTCCATCCTTTTCCCTTCCCCCAGCCTCCTTCCAGAACTGCCTTTAGTTATTCACTTTAAAGGAAAATAGTCCTTTTTCCCCTGCAGACTCATACAGAGTAAGCAAGAAAAATAATTTAGTGATGATCTTCTTGCTGCCTAGGACCCCATCACTCCCCATAAGGTCCTAGGGCTACCTCCCTTAAGAAGTCTTTCCTGATTCCCCTTGTTTTTAATGTGCCCCGATCCCACAACAACTCTGGATTTTGTATACTTGTCTGGGTACCTGGTATTTCCTCACAATAAAATGTAATCTCATTGAAGGCAGGGGCTGTTTGATTTTTGTATATTTTTATTTGGGCTTTGCACATATTTATAGACAAAAACACGTTGTCTTCTCCCCCAATAGAATGTAAATTCCTTTAGGAAATAGAATATAGATAATAAAATCATAGATACGGAGTTGGAAGAAGATTTTAGAAATCACTTATTACATATTCCATATTATTGATGAGGAAAACTGAGGCACAGGAGAAATTAAATGACTGTTTCAGAGTAACATAGCTCATAAAACTCCAAGGGAGGATTCCAACTCAGATTTTTCTGAGTGCAAGTGTAGTATTTTATTTTGTTTTTGTCTATACTTATACATGTATGTACATTGCATTTTCATCAATAGAATGTAAGCTTCTTGAGGGCAGGGACTATTCATTTTTGTCTTTGGGCATATACATGTACATTGCATTTTCACCAGTAGAATGCACATTTCATTTTCACCAATTTCTTGAGTTGTCTTTGCATCTTCAGTGCCTAGGTGATGTCGTTCATTTGTTCTCAGTCCTGTCCATTTCTTTGTGATTTCCTTTTTCAGGTTTTCTTGGTAAAGATATTGGAGTGGTTTGCCATTTCCTTCTCCAGCTCACTTTATAGAAGAGGAAACCAAGTGACTTGCCCAGTGACATGGCTAGTGTCTAAGACTGAGTTTGAACTCAGGGCTTCCTTCCTTCCCTGAAGGGCTTCTAGATTGGGATTCCTAAGCTTGTTAGTGTCCTAGTTGAGCAGTCTGGTGAAATCTATGAACCCCTTCTTAGATTAGTGTTTTTAAATGCACAAAATCCACAGAATTACAGAGGAAATTAATTATGCTGATACACAATTTACAAAAGGGCAGTAAGGTGGCATAGTGCATATAGAATGATGGGCCTGGCATCAGGAAAACCCTAGTTCAAATTCTGTTTCAGAGACTTTCTAGCTGTGTGACCCTAGGCAAGTCACTTGTTTGCCTCAGTTTCCTCATCTGTAAAATGAGCTGAAGAAGGAAATGGCAAACCACTCCAGCATTTTTGCCAAGAAAACCCCAAATAGGGTCACAAAGAGAAGGGCATAACTGAAATGACTGAACAACAGCAACACAGTTCTCAAAATATGGAAACAAAAACAAAATCATAGACCAAGATTAAGAACCTCTTCTCTAGACCATTCTTTTATATGTATTATCTCTTCTTATTGGACTATAAGCTTCTTGAAGCCAAGGACTGTCCCTCTCTTATTTTTATCTTTTGACTGTCCCTCTTTTATACTTGTATCCCCAGCACTTTGTGCAGTTCCTGGCACAAAGCAAGCTCTTAATAAATGCTTTTTCATTCATTCAATTATTCCTTCATGCATTCCTGACTCCAAGCCCATCACTCTTTCTACTATGAGACATTCCCTCTATGAGATTAAATTACTTTCCTAAATTGCCTAACTCTTAATCCAGTTCAGTTGTTTTTTTAATCAGATAATATTCTTTCACTCTAAAGGAATAAGAAAGAAAAAGAGGAAATCTTGATTTCTGATTTGAGCATCCCTTGCCTATTATAGAACATATAAAACATATAGAAATTAAGTTCCATGATAAATATTATCAATGAGTAGATAGAGCAACATTCATTTGGAGTATCCTTTGGGAACTGTAGCTTAGAGAGGAAAAGGAGGAAACTCGAACCTTGGAATTATTGGCTAATTTCTTGTACCAGGAAACTTGTACCAGGAAACCTCCTTTTAAGGAGTCAGCAGAGAAGGCTTGCTTGTCAGATTAGGTTCCACACAAGCCCCAAATCTATACTCCCCAAAGTAATAACTCCTTAGGATCATGGTCTATTAATCACCCAGGGCTGAATGATAAAGTAATAGGACTTTGAGTAGTTGGAATCTCCATTATTCATCATAAAAAATGTTTCCTGCCCTGCAAGACCAGCCTCACTCACTCAGAGCTACATGTGTTACCTGCACACCAGGAGGCAGTGGGACTCTGTACCTCAGCTCAGCAGCTACAATCATTCATCATGGAGAAACTCCAGACTTGTCATAGTCAATCCAGAGTGTTCACATTCAGGGGACAAAGAAACGAAGCCAAAAGCAAAAAAAAAAAAAAATCTTGATAAAGTTTCAGGAGGCAGCTGAATATGGAGAATTCCTTGAATGAAAACTATGGGACCTCAGGCAAGCTAATTTCCTTCCCTCTCTGAATTTCAGTTTCCTCCCCTGAGAAATGGGTATAATAATTCTTGTGCTTTTGGTCTCACTGGCTGGATTGTTACAAAGAATGCATTTCATGAGACTGAATAGTACAGTGAGGACATCAGCTCCAGAATCAGGGCACCTAGGGTCCTCTTCTGCTATTTTCTATCTGGTGATTTGGGACAAGGACTTTTACTTGCCTGGGTCTTTGTTTCCTCATTTGTAAAATGAGAGATTTGGATTAGGTAAACCCTGAAATCCCATCCAGGTCTAGAATTGGGAATCCTATTTCTGGATTCCAGACTAGGCATCTTCTATCCTAGTTTTGGCCTATAACCAGCTAGATTAGGAACAGAAATATTCTGGTGACAAAGCAGGTTTCCAAGTTACCAATTTTGGAGTGCTAGGCAAATAGGGAATTACTACTACTAACTACTACTGTGAGTTTGTTTGTTTGTTGAATTATTATCAGACATGAACAACTCTTTGTGACCCCATTTAGGGTTTTCTTGGCAAGGATATTCTCCAGCTCATTTTATAGATGGGAAAATTGAGGCAAACAGGGTTAAATGATTTTCCCAAAGTCATATAGCTAGTAAGTGTATGAGACCAAAGTGAATTCAGGATTATGAGTTTGATTCCAAGCTCACTATACCATCTTGCTCCCCACTGCTACTAATAGAACCATGACTACTACTACTACTACTACTACTACTACTACTACTACTACTACTACTACTACTA
>JAJPUD010000819.1:366706-377351 GCA_023553655.1 Myrmecobius fasciatus
TACTACTACTACTACTACTACTACTACTACTACTACTACTACTACTATTACTATTACTACCACTACTACTATTACTACTACTACTACCACTACTATTACTACTACTACTACTACTACTACTACTACTACTACTACTACTACTACTACTACTACTGCCACTACTATTATTTTATCATTATCAAAACCTTGTGTGAAGAATAGAGAGATGAAATCAAACAGAACCTAAGGATCCATCTTGGCTTTGATACAAACTGGTTGAGAGACTCTGACCAAGTCACTTAACCTTTAAGTGTCCTGGACGATTCTAAGACTACAAAGTGCAGTATCTCACACAGGAATTTCTGGCATAAGTAAAATTTCACATCTTTACAAAAGGATATGTATAGATAAATAGATAGATAGAAAATGGATAGATGATGGATGGATGGATGGATGGATGGATGGATAGACAGGATAGTAAATAGATGGATGATAGATAAATAGGATAATAGATAGATAGATGGATAGAGATATGTTTTATTAAAATAATCTTCGAGCTGCAAGGGACCTGAGTGATTATTTCATCTCTTCCCTTTATTAAAAATGGAGAGGGACCTAGAAAAACAAAGTCATGTGCCCAAGGTCACCCAGCTTCTCAGTGGCAGGATCAAGGTCTGGACGCAAGTGTCCTGGATTCTTGTTGATACTTCTGCATTCTTTTTAGCTGTAGCATGCTGCATTCCACTCTATTATAGAAAATGATGCTTCCCACAAATTCATTTTCGAAACACTGGTTGTGAAGAAATCACGTTTGGAAAATTTTGAAGTAATGTACAGAAAGACAAGCAAATTTAGGCCAATCAATAGAGGACGCTCAGATGACCTCTGATTGTTTCCCTGCAGAGTAAGACCAAGGCACTTGAGTTTTCTACAGTAATTTCTAGAGTTGTGAAAAGAATACTACAATCTTGGATTAAAAGAAAAAAAAACTTTAAATGATGTCCTTCCCCTCTCCTTTTTCTTTCTGTCCCTCTCTCTGTGTCTTCCCATCTCTTCCTCTCTTTTTCTTTCTCTTTCTCTCACTCTCCATATCTTGCTTTCAAATCACTGAGAGATCTAAGCAGGAAGTGCTTTAGTCTCACTTTTATGGATGGGGAACCTGAAGACCAGAGACCTTAAAGAATAGTTCTCAAATCACACCACAGTCATAGAACCTAGATTGCAGTCTTGGCTCTACTTCTTACTGACTATGCAATATTGTGTAAGTCACTTCCCTTAGGTAAAAATCTTGTTTTCTCTTCAGTAAAATGAGGGAGGTCTTACTAGGTGGTTCTGCAGGTTCTTTCCAAAATCTAATTTATGATCCTGCAACTTTGTGATCTCTAATAGAATGAAGAGAGTTCTGTTTCTTCAATTCCATTTTTAGGGCTACACTCAGATATTCCATGTTTATCTAGAATTTAACTTGTCTGCAACTGATCTCATTATTTTTCCTGTAAAATTTCTCTTTCTTAGACTTCAGTCCTTCTGCTAAATATCTCACCCATACACCTGCCTTGTTCTACTTGTAACCTCACTTTCCTCTGTTTTAGCTCATATTTCCACTAAATCTCCAAGTCCTACCCATTTCTCCCTGCTGTTCCTTTCATTTCCTTCTTTTCTCTTTCCCCATGGCCACCATCTTGGTATAGATCCTTATAAGACTTATCTGGATTATTACAGTTGCTTTTGTACAGGTAGTCTCACCTATATTCTCTGCCCTTCCAATCCACCCTCCTTATCTCTGCTAGGATAATCTTTCTTATATGTCAATCATCATGCAAATGTCAGCGAATATTTTAATTTAAAGGTAGTATGGGGTAGTAGAGAAGAGAGCCAGGCTCAAGTCAGCAAGAACTGAATTCATGTCTTGTTCTTTTGATAATTAAGGGCTCCAAATATCACTTAATTACCTAATGCCCCAAGCAGTTCTCTTAAGATACTACAAATTATGAAGTATTTGCTGATCTGTGGCAGGAGAGACTTTCCTCCCTGGGCATTCCCCATACCAATAAAATCACAGGTCTAGTTCTAAATTATCTTCATGCATAAACTTAATCACATCACATATCTGAAGAGCATCTTCCTTGGACAACCAGGAAATTTTCAAACCCTCTTGGGAGCGTTTCAGGCTCTCTGAGGTCTGAGGTCCAAGAGCTCCTTATAAATACGGACTATCTTTTACTTTTCTTTCTATCTCCAGCACTTAACACAGAAGAGGATGCACAGGAAATGTTTATTGCCTCATTCACTGTTACTTTTATAATCCCTCTTCTTCAGCCTAATTGAACTATTTTCTGCCCCCTCAATAAGCACTATATTCTTCCACCTCCATTTTCTTGCACAAGCTGATTCCTGTATTTTTTCCATATTTTAAAGTCCTACATTCGCATAAATGAAAACTAAAACATTTATTATCTGCTTTCTACAAATGGAGAATTGTGCATATAAAAGTGAGACATCCCCTTCCCTGGGAGAGCTTACATTCTAATAGAGGGAATGAAGCCTTTCTTTATCTTCCCACTTGCTAATACATGTCTGCAAAACTAATTTAGATTCAGCTACATTACATTTATGTGTGTGCACATATTTTATATGTACATGTGTGGATATATATATACATGCATGAATACACTGTGTAGATATATAATATATACATACATTTGTGTATACATCTAAATGTACTTATACATCATGCACTTTTTATGCATTATATATGTGTATACACATTCTATTTTCATATGAATTATATATATATATTATATATTTAATATGTTCATATTATATTTATTTCTTTAATATTGAATATTAATATATTAATTTTGATTATAAATGTATTTATTTTATATATTTTCATGTATATATTATGTGTACAATACATGCATATATGCACATTTTACCTGTAGGTTTGTGCATATGTGTTACTTATGAGTATGTATGTATACACACATGCATGTGCACATATAAGGTATGTGTATGTATGTGTGTGTGTGCCACTGGAAATATAGGTACACATCTATGTTCTTCCAGCTTGGGTCAGAATGGTCTCTGGACCATGATTCCAAGGGAAGCAGCCCCAGGAGCAAGTGCAGTTTCCTGGCGGACTACTCAGTGTGAGCCAAGCTTTCCAGGCCAGCTCTCTGTCCACTGCGCATCTCTTCATAACTGGCCAGCAGAATGGCTTGGGTTGGGCGTTCTACTGGCTCTACATACCTACCAAGGAGAGAAGACCACAAAAAGCCCCCTGAGCAAGAGAACAATCCCCCTGGCCGTGGCTGATCCGCCCGCCTGCGTCCCCGTGCTTATGCATCTCGCCTTGCTATGGCCTCCCATTTATCAGCGATCAATATTCAGAGAGTCTTGGCTCTTGTCAGTCTAATTTCTAGTTGCCGTTGCTTCTTGACATGCGGCACTTCATCAAACGCACCCTGCTTGGCTCCTATTACCACTGATCTCAGCATTACTAATAAACAGCAACACCAAAGCCATATTTCCCGGGTCCTGTCAGATTGCTGCTTTCCTGGGTGAAATAAAAGTCCTATTAACATGCTCCTCCTCATTGGCTCTGACAGCTTGATTAATTAGGCCCCCTCTTTAGATGACCTCTGCACTGACACGACAAGGAGGTGAATATAAAATGAATAGTTTTCCCCACATAATAGGCTACTGCGGGTTTGGGGATTTTTATCCAATCAGACTGTCAGAAGTTCGGCACTTGGCGTGTGGCAGCCTGGAAGGCAAGGGCTGAGGAGCCAGTGAGGTCTGCCATGGTGGGGTTAAAGGGAAGACTTAAAGGGAGACTTTCCTGGCAAATAACAGCTTCTCTTCTCAGAGGGGCTCTCTGCCCAAAGATCCCAAGGTCCAAAGCCTATGATTTCCCTTTGTTTCTTCCAATCAAGCAACTTTTGGTTTGCAAGATTTCTTTACGATGGCTTGAAAATCACAGGAGAGTAACTGGAAGGGACGATGGAAGGCATTTAGTCTACTAGCTCTTATTTTATGCCTGGGGAAACTGAGGCCCTGGAGTGTTTCATAGTAGTAACAGATGGGATTTGAACCCAGGCTTGCAATTCTCTTTTCCTTGTGTTATCCTTGCCCTCCCTAAAACAGGAAGGCAGAACCATTACTATATAGACTCACGAGTTAAATGCCTATCCACATTTCCATTATAAGGCCCAGCTTTTGCACATTTCTATAACGTGGTCATAAAAAGTCACTCAAGATGGAAACTTCCCATGGAAAGGCTCGTCTGGCCCCAGTAAACAAATCTGCTCGCGTGTTTCAGATTGCAGGAGGGCGGAATCAAAACGGGTGTTTATCGGCTTCTTCTGCTTTTATGCCCCCTTGTCTTTGGAGGCGGAATGGCTTGGGAAGCCATTAGCCAGATTGAAATATACAAGGGGCCTCTAATTGCTTTAGTGAGCAGAATTGTGTATATTTCAAATCTTGCCTGCGAGCAAGAACGGGGAAGGCTGGCAGAGCCCCCAGAAAGTCTGCAGTGAGTGTGCAAATGGGAACAAAGGTGTCGGGAGCCTGATAGCTGCTTGAGTGGTGTGCGTGTGTGTGACAGACAGACAGACAGACATAGACATAGAGAGAGACAGAGACACACCCACAGAGATGGAGAGAGACAGAGACAGAGAAAGACAGACAGACAAATAGAGAGAAACAGAGAGGAAGAAAGATGGACAGATGAAAGAGATAAAGAGAAACAAATGAGAGACAGAGAGAGAGAAGTAGAGAGAGAGAAAGACAAAGAGAGAAGAGAGAAGTAGAGAGAGAAAGAGAGAGAGAGAAAGGGAGAGAGGGAGAGAGAGAGAGAAAGAGAGAAGTAGAGAGAAGTAGAGATGGAGAGAGAGAGAGAGAGAGAGACAGAGACAGAGAGAGAGACAGAGAGAGAGAGAGAGAGAGAGAGAGAGAGAGAGAGAGAGAGAGAGAGAGAGAGAGAGAGAGAGAGAGAGATCCACATGATGGAAGGGTATAAAAATTCCTGAGTTAGCTCTTAATTTGCTTTCACCAGAAATTAGCTGTGTGACTATAGCCATTTATTTCACTACTCAGGGCCCCACTTGCTTCTCTTTAGAATAGAGGGACTGACAAAGATAACCTCTAAGTTCCTTCTAGCTATAAAACCTTGCAAGTCTGTTCTCATACATCTGCCTTCCCCCAGATGAAGGGGTTAAACTCTCTGACTCTTACTAAGCTAGGCCTGAGCAAGGTCAAGGCAAGAGCTTCTGTCATCCAATGGGAACCATATGCAGTGAGAATGAATGATGAATAGTTCTGAGAACCTCTGAAATGAAGAGCTAGACTGACCTCAGAGGTTCTTAATTCTAATTTCCTCATTTGAAAAATATGGAAAACAAGGTCCCAAAAGATCCTCTTACCCAAGGTCACACAGTTAATAGTTGACATTGCAACTGGGCCCTAAATATCTTTAAATGTCACTTCCATGTCTTTTCCACTTGTCCCAACTTGACTCTCTCCCCTGTGTGGGTTCCAAGGCTTTTTTTTCTTTGTGAAATGTTTAGAAACAATGAACCAAGAAAGTGGATGCTGTGTAATTATGGCAGATCTTCACCTTGCAGAAGAGTTGGAAAAAATGTACATCCCTCCCATTACTATAAGAGTGGGAGAATAGGGGTGTGCAATATGGTGCACACAGTCAGGCTATCTTTGTGTTCAATAGTTTTGCTAATTGCTTTGGTTTTTATTATTTTTTCATCCCTGGATATGTGAGCAGGGAGGGACATATTTGGGAATGGATTTTTTAAAAAGAGGCAAAAACAGACAGACACACAGAGGCAGAGAGAAAGGGAGGGAGGGAGAGAGACAGAGAGAGATGCATATATGAATGTACATGTAAATATGTGTGTATCTATATCTATGTATGTGTGTATATACATGTGATATAGTCAAATTAGTAAATGCTAAATGGCTGGCAGTCATAGGCTTGATCTTTTTTAATCATATTATTACAGGCAGTCCATCAATTAATTTGAGAACCATCTAGAATTGCCATTATAAAGGTTCCTTTAGAATAATTTCTTCAGCATTTCTGAAGAACCATGATTTCATTCATTGATGCAGATCACTGTCCAGCTATTTCTAGTCCTATAGGAGACCTCCCTCCCGCCCTCTCTAAAACAGCCTTTGTTCCACTTTTCTGGTGATGAGCCTTCTTAAGAAATTATAGTCTCACTGATTTTTTTTTCTCAATTTAAAGCAATCAGTGATAACCCGAATTTATGGGAAATCTGTCCCATTTGGCAGCATGTGAGTGAGTATGGCGGCCACCACAAATCCTAGGTAGGAGAGCTAATTTTCAGGCAGCCAGCCAGCATGGCATAGTGAAAGTCAGGAACACCTGTGTTCAAATCCTGTCTCTGACATATAACCACCATTCACTATTCATCATCTGGAAAGTGAAGCTGTTGGACTCAGTAGCTTCCTAAGGTTCTTTCCACTATCAGATCCCTGATGATGTCTTTAATCATAGAATGTCCATCACAAACACCTGTGGGAATTAGAGAAATAAATAAGACAGAATAAAAAAAATCATATATTGCCCTACTCATTCCTAAATAAGTAAAATACATTGTGACAAAATGATCACAGCAAAAAGTAAAAAGAAAGGAAACAAAATAACCAAGCATCAAAGCATAAGAACTAGAGGAAAAGTAGAAGAGAGAAAGGTTCCCCTGCTTTCAGGCATTTATATGGAACCCCATAATCCTCCTCATTTCAGTCTTGAGGGGAGTTATTTTTGAGTGTATATATATATATATATATGTATATATATATATGTGTGTGTGTGTGTGTGTAAATATGTGCATATATATGTATATATATATATATACACATATATGTGTACACACACACACACATATAGTTTGAGCCATTTGGATTTAGGTCAGTCTGGAAAATATGCATCCCTTTGGAAAAAAAAAAAATCAAATGCCTTTTTTTTTTCTTTTTGGTTCAGAATAACCCAGAAACTGCTTTCTGATTTTTGCCTTGCTGTGGGCATCGTCCTCTGAGAGGAGACCATCTTTGACGCATTTGAAGCCATTTGTGAGACAAACAAAACAATTCTGAGCAATTGAAAATGACGCCGCCAAGCTCCCTGTTACTTCATTTTCATTACTGGTTTTCAGTGAGCAGAGAATGCAGATAGTAGGCCAAATGTGGCCTCTCTGGAGAGCTGGGCTCATTATGCGGGCGGTCTAGTCCACCTTTCTCATTTTTAAGGGCAAACTTCAGCTCATCCCAGCCTTCTAGGAAGACTGCCCAATCATGTTTAACCTTTCCGAGGGATAGCCATTTATTTGGGTTTTAAACGAGTTTCAATAAGCCTTAATTAATCAAATTTCTTCCTAAAGAAATCATTCTGCTCCAGATCTCGAGAGTTAGAAATAGCACTAGGAGTTTAAAAGAAAAAAAAAAAAAAAGATTTATTCTTTAGCCTCGGAACTAGCTCATTTCCAGAAATATCAGGTTTTCTCCAGTGTTTTTTTCATTCATTTAACATATGCTTACTGCGAAATTCTTGAAGGGATCCAATGTATTTATTTTACAAATAGGGAAACTGAGATTCCAGGTCATTATAGAATCGGATCCAAGTTATACAAATGGTAAATAAAGCATCAGAGGTGGAGTTTAAACTGAGCTCTTCTGATTCCAAGTGTAATACTTTCCTGGTGTACCAATGCCAATTATCTGTATTGTTAAGTACTCAGGCAAGATTATATCGACATATAGGCACAAACCCCTATACATATAAAAATAAATATACACATATCTGTATACATACGCATTGATGCACACATTATATGTTTTGTGTATTACATATACATTTATATATTTGTGCATTATTTTATATTATATATTTAATATACATATTCATATACATTTATATTCATAAATGTTTATATTCTGTTTGTTCTATCACGCATATACATTCATGCATATATTATATATTGTTTGTGTGTATCACATACATACTTTTTATACATGCATGTAGTTTATTTTATGTTTGTATTTCACATACACATTCATATACATTTATATTCATGCATGTTTTATATTATGTTTGTATTGTTACATATACATATTTTTCTAATATACATAATATGCACACATTATTGTTTGTGTGTATTGTATATACTTTTATATATACATGCATGTATTTTATGTTTATATTTCACACACATATTCATATACTTTTATATTCATGCATGCTTTATATTATGTTTGTGTTATTACATATGCATATTTATATACATATACACATGCACACATTATATATTATTTGTGTGTATTATATATATATATTTATATATTCATGCATATATTTTATATTATGTTTGTATTTAATATACATATTCATATATACATATATTCATACATGTTTAGATTATGCTTGTGTTTTTATATATACATATACATTCATGCATATGCTTTATATTATGTTTGTGTATATTATGTATATATATTTATTTATGTACATATTACATATGTTTGTGTATGCATATATGTATGTGTATATATATGTGTGTATATATATATGTGTGTGTGTATATATATATGTGTGTATGTGTATATATATATTTGTTATTGTTCAGTTGTTTTCAGTTGTGACTGATTCTTCATGATCTTTTTTGGGTTTACTTGGCAGAGATACTGCCATTTCCTCCTCCAGCTTATTTTGCAGATGAGGAAACTGATGCAAACAGGGTTGAGGGACTTGCCCAGGGTCATACAGCTAGTAAGTGTGGGAGACTGGGTTTTAACTGAGGAAGATGAATCCTTCTGATTCTGGTTCCAGTAATTCATCCATTACATCAGCTAGTTTTCCCAAATGTTTACACATACACACACACACACACAAACATTTGTATTTGTAAGCATATACATTCATGCATATATGTAATGTTTGATATTATATAAAATGTTTGACAAAAATATTGATATATGTATATATGTATATAATTATATGCATGTGTATAAATATATACATACATATAAACAATATATAATAGACATGAATGTATATATCAATGTGTACATATGCATGCAAATAGGTATTATATCAATGTGAATATGCATGTAAATGTGTAAATACATACATGTACACATGTGCACCCACATGTACTTGTGGAGGAATTTACAAATGGTCCAACAATCTTGCTTTTCAAGTGGGAGAAAACTCTTTTTAGTAAAGATTTCTAGTCATAGGGATATTCGTGGAAATTTCTGTGAAGGGAAGAAAGAACTTCTCTTTGCCATCCCTGTCTTTTGGAAGCTGTCAATCTCATTTTCCTTGCCCCTGGGATGATGAAAATGATCATGAATATCTTAGTAAATTTTAATAATATTAATAACTAGCATTTTATAGAGAGCTTTAAGGTTTGCAAAGTACTTTATAAATAGTATTGCAATTAATTATTATATTAATTATATAATTGTAGTAAAGTAGTAGTAGTAATGGTAAGGTGATCATATATATGCAATAATTAATTACATTAATTATTGCACTTACGACAGCTCTAGAAGGTAAGTGTTATTATCCTCTTTTTATGGATGAGAGAATGGAGACAGGCACATTAAATGACTTACATAGGGTCACACAGCTGATGAATATCTGGGGCTGGATTTGAATACAGGTCTTCTTAATGCCAAGACCAGGACTCTGTCCACTGAGCTACCTAGAAGCCAATATGTTTACCTAATTTTCCTATTCAGAAAATGGATTTAGCTGTGATGGATATGTTTGTGCACACACGTGCACATATGTGTATTGTGACGGAGTAGAGGGAGTTAAGATCAAGTGCTTGTTGTTACAATCATTGATTATGTTTGAATATAGCAAATAGTGATGTTTTATTTTAAAAATTACTAAACTTTTGGCTCACGTACTAAATACCAAACAAGTCAGTTTGGAGGCTTAGTAGTGATATATATTAAAAAGGGTTCCAGTATAGACTTCACAGCTAATGCTTTTCCCAGGAGGAAAGTGTGCCCCCAAAGTCCAAATGGGTATAATCTAAACCAGAAAGCATTTATTAAGTACCTGCAGTATACTAGACATTGTGCTAGGTGCTGCAACTGCCAAGAAAAGAGTAAAATAGCCCCTATCTTCAAAAGATCTTTCATTTGGATGAGGGAGATAACTTTTCTATGAGGTTCAGATAAGAAGGCATTAGCAGTCAGGCCAACAGCAAAGCATAGGATGGTGCTTGAATGGAGTCTTGAAGAAAATCTGTGATTCCAAGAGATAGAGGGGAGGAAGGAATTCATTCCAGACAAGGACCACAGCCACTGTAGTGCAGAGTGCTGGAGTCAGGAAACTGTGAGTTCAAAAAGTTAACTGTGGGCAAATCGCTTAACTACTGCCTGCCTTGGTTTCCTTTTCTGTAAAATGGGGATAATAATAGCCCCTGATGAGTTGTTGGGAGGTTCAGATGAAATAATATTTGTAAAGACCAAAGCAGAGTGCCTAGCATATAGATATTACCAAAAAACTTATGGCATTATTATTAATTAATAGTAGTGGTGGTGATGATGATAATAGTAGTGGCAGTAGTAGTAGTAGTAGTAGTAGTAGTAGTAGTAGTAGTAGTAGTAG
>JAJPUD010000819.1:379190-392535 GCA_023553655.1 Myrmecobius fasciatus
TCTTTCTTTCTTTCTTTCTTTCTTTCTTTCTTTCTTTCTTTCTTTCTTTCTTTCTTTCTTTCTTTCTTTCTTTCTTTCTTTCTTTCTTTCTTTCTTTCTCTTTCTCTCTCTCTTTCTTTCTCACTTTCTTTGTCTCTTTCTTTTTCTTTTTTTTGTTTCTTTCTTTCCCTTCTCTGCTGAACAAGGAGGGATTTCTAGGCCAATAACATCACATCAGAAAGAACTTCCCTCTGCAACCCTCTGTAAATGGAATGACCAAAACCATCTTAGATTTATGATGTTAATGCATGTTGTAACTGTAGTCATAAATGTGGAAGTAGTATGATATGACCCAGAGTATACAAATAACAAAAGTCTGATGCAGATTGTTTCTTAATAAAAAATAACCCCGTGTACACACATTTATGTTTTTCCTCTTAAGTGGAGTAAAATTAGCCCTAGAGTCAAGTTTGAAATTATTTTCATAATTTTGGGTAATTAAGACACTTCCCAGATCTCATTAGCAGAGGCCTAAAATAGCATAATTGCAATATAATTAGTGATTGGCAAACCTTTGGAGGGTTGGAGGTTTTATCCTTTTCAGAATATGGGAACTCATGCTCTACCCCAGGAGTCCCTAAATCATTGAAGCTTGGTAGGGCCCCTCAACATTTCCTTTCTGCTCACCTTGGCCTTGACCTTCTCATCCCATTGGCCTCTGTCCCTCGGAGCTCTTCTTGCTCCCCAGGTAGTCAGTTGTGTTTATTAGGTGTATGCTCTGGATCTAATATAGTATTTAGGTGCCATGATAGGGATAAGGCTAAGGTCCCTGTCTTCAGGGAACCTTTAGTCAGATAATACGGATAATGTCTTTCCTGAGTTCACAAAGTTAGTAACTAGCAGAGCCTAGACTTAAAGCTAGAGAGGAAAGATGTTTGCATATGAAATAACATGAAAAATCATCTATCCTACAAACCCATGGGGAATTCTGGAGTTATTTGGGTCACTGAGAATTTAATTGAGCAGTTTGGGATCTTTTACCATATATACCTACTTATCTACATTTGAGATCTCATTTGAGTGCAAGCTCTTTGAGGTGAGGGATGGTTTTTGTCATTCTTTGTTTCCTCAGCTTTAGTACAGTTTTTAGCACATAGCAAATGTTTAATAAATGGTCATTGACTGACTTATGTGAGACTTTAAAGAAGAGGTATCACCCTGCATTAGAGTCAGAAAGAACTAGATTATAAGTATCTGGCTTCAGACACAAGGTGAATGACCCTGGGTAAGTCATGAACATCTTTGGGCCTCAACTTCCTTAACTGTAAAATGATGATACTGGATTCAATGACTTCTAAGGTCCTTTCTGGCTCTAATCTTATAATCTTAATATCTATCATTTCACGGATACCTTGTGTATAGAGCAGCAGTACTTAATTCTAGCTTAGTGTGTGCATTAATGATTAATAATATTAAACATGTGTCTGAAATCTCTTTGGGTCTCACAGAATCTATGGATTGATGGGGCCCTCAGAGTCTGTAGCTCAATGCATACCTGGCCAACAGATGCTTTTATGACTTATTTCTCAATTCATCCTTGAGCCTTTGATTGATGAGATAAAATGTGGGAGGCCCTACTATTTCCAACTAAAGCAGTCAGCCTCAGTTTTCTCTGTAATATAAGTGGCTTGGACAGATGATCATTAAGCCTTCATGCCTTTAAATCCCATGGTCCCATGATCAAGACAACACTTTTTGCCCATTCTATTTATGAACTGCTCTAATTATTGGGACTTTTTCTTGATATTAAGCTTAAATTTGTCTCATGACAATCTCCACTCCTCATTTTTCCTCACTCCATCTAAAGCCAAGCAAATCCAGTGTAATTCCTCATCCATAGACAGCTCTTCAAAGTCCTGAATTCAACTGGGTTTGTCGTCTTTTTAGTTTCTTCATCTCTAGGATGCCAGAGTCAATTTAAATTATATTTTTGGCTCTTTCTGGGTTAAGTAGTCTATGATTCTAGGAACAATTACCCCCATTTCACTGATGACAAGCAGTCCATTTAGTGTCCAAAGTGGGACTCAAATCTTTTTTCTATTGAATTCTTAATCCAGCTTCTTTATATTGGACTTGGTTTCCCAGCATCCTTCTCAGTACCTCCCCATAACAAAGTTGGCAGTTATCAATATTATATTTAAATTGAATTTTGTCATGTCTATAGACAATTTGGAGTCTCCTATGTTTCTCAAGGAAAGGATGAGTTTCTTTGTGACTCAAGTGGTTTTTCTATGGTGGTTTTCTATTGGAAGTGGCTCATCCATTTTTGCTGCAAAGAAGCATGACTTTCATTTCTGAGTCCTGAGAGAATCCCATACCAAAGTATCAGCTCTTACCTTACTAATTTAGTATCAGACATTCTGCTAAATATTAGCCCCAAAAGTCAGAGATGAAGGTAGGAATGACTTCAGAGGCTATCCAATCAAATTTCCCCATTTTGTAGTTGAAAATATTGTAGCCCAAGGAATTTGAATCACCTGTCCCAGGTCACACAGCTACAAAGAAATGGGATCTTAACCTAGTAGAGAAGAGTAGAGAAGCAGGATTTGAACACGGGTCCTATGTTTTCAAAGCCTGGGCTTTTTCTAATGTATGATGCTTTGAAATTTGCAAAGAATTTTAATTTTTGGTACATATTTGTAATATCACTGGTAAAGAGAATTCCCAGTAAGGAAACTCTTGTCCCTAAAGTAGGAAGTTGATTATGTCAGAGAACCTAGATCCTAATTTCTCTGACAGTTACTATATGCAACCATATGCTTCAATTTCCTCATTTGTACATTGAAGGGATTAGAATAGGTGGCCCCCATTGTCCATTCTAGCTCAATATCAGTGACTCCCATGATCCTAATTCAGATTAATAGCTGATCTGTAATTTGCTAGATGAGAGAGTTACTGAGTTCACTGAGTATTTAAGTGATTAATCCAGGGTTACCCAGAAAATTAATATTTGGACCCAGGTCTTCCTAAGTCTAAGTCCAGGGTACAAAATGGGGATTTTTATAAAGCTCTCATCATATATTATGCCAGCAGGTTTTAAAACACCCCATCAAGATAAGTGGTTAACTTTTCATTATTATCATTCTACAGATGAGGAAGCTGAAGCTTAAAAGGAAAGTTAACAGACAAGCAATTTTAATCCTAGGTCTTCTGACCTTCTGCTGTAACATGCTGCTTCAATTATACATACATATACATATACACATGCATAAGTGCCAGGAAAGTTAAACTGCTGCAACCATCTTGACTGCCATCTTTCCCCAATGGAGACAGCCCAGTACCCTGAACCCAAGAGCCTGGGAATAGCAATGCCTCCAGATCAGCATCCTCACACATCATCCTGTATGGAAAGGCAGCCTGACAACTGCTTCTGCAGGTGTTACAGCTTTAGTTACTGAAGAGGCAGAAAAGAAATACCTTGCCCTCACAGTCTTCAGCAGTGTCAAATAGGTCAACAACAGAAACTGAAAGGATGCTCAGATGTTAGGACCATCTGTTTTGTTGCGGCACTCCTCAGACCATGGCGCCTTTCCATTTTTCTTATGGCTGAAACCTTCTACATTGTGGTTTTCCCCAATATAACATGAACTCTTTCAGAGCAGTGATTGTATTTCCTATTTGTACCTCCAGTACTTTGCACAAAGCATTAAGAAAAGTTTTTTTTTTCATTATTTCATTCACTCATCTGTTTGTGTGTGTATTTATACAGACATATCTATCTAGTTAGTTTTTCCTTGAGCTTCAGACTCATATCCCCTATTGCCTAAGATATCTCCAACTCACATGCTTAGAGCTGAACTCATTATCTTTCCCCAAAAGCTCTTTTCTTCTAAACTTCCCTGCCATAGTCCTGCCAATTTCCCAGGTTTGTAACCTCAGCATTATCCTGGAGCCATCACTTTTCCTCACTCCATTATCATGCCAGTTTCCTGTCTTGCCATGTCCACCATAACATGTCTCACATCACACCCCTTTTCTCTACATACAAAATTACTATCTTATTGTGGGTCCTTGTCGCCTTTTTCTTATATGACTATGACATTGATCTCCCTGCTTCAAGTCTTTCCCCATTCCAGTCCTTCTTACATACAACCATCAAAGTTATTTTCCTTAAGTGCATATCTGGTCATGGGCTTCACTATTCTAAAGGCTTCCTGTTGACTTTAGGTTAATAGATGAACTCTTCTGGTTAGCTGTGGAAACCCTTGACAAGCTGGTCACTAATTGTTTTTCTAACCTTATTAGACATTACCCCAAATCCTGCCTTCTGTAGTCCAAATTGGCTTTTTCTTTGTTCCTAACTCGCATATGCTGTGCCTTTGCATTAGCCAGCTTACCTTCCTGAAATGCACTCTCTTCTAACCTCTGCCACAAGATTTCTTCTCTTTAAGATCAGATTAAACATATTTATCTTCTGCATCAAATTGTTTTTGATTCCCCTTCCTCCAACTGCTCTTCCAAACTGTCTTGTATTTAATTACTTTATATATAATTGCATTTTCACTTGATTACTTATGCAATATATACATATGTATGTATATATCCATATCTATTTATATACATCCATATGTATAAGCATACATGCATATGTATAGATACACAATACACACATACATGTGTGTATGTGTTTTTATTTAAGTATATGTAATTACATATATAAGTATATGCAAATGAATAGAGAAATATTACACATGTTTGCTGATGTATATATTTGTACAAACACACACACATATCCTTACTCCAAGGAACTTAAATTCTAATTAGAATTTAAATGCATTTGGGTAAGAATTGTTTCATTCTCTGTACTTAAGATTGATTCTTGGCTCATAGGTGCTTGATAAATGCTGATTGGTTAAATAAGATGCATTTCAGAAAACAGCAGAAGAAAAACAGCCAAGGATAGGTTTAGGAAATTAAAAAATTCACAATGACAAAAAATTTGGTCTGATTTCTTTCAAAGAGAAAAAGAAATGGCTGAAGGGAACGATCATTGGAAGAATTTGGGAACAATAGAGCAATGCTCTGCCCCAAGTTCCCTGACATTTGAGGTCTAGTGGCAAACTATATTTATAAAGGAACCTGTGGAAGGGATTCCTGTTTTGGATAGAGGGAGGTGTAGATGACCTTTAAGATAACTTCCAGCTCTCAAATTGTATCATTGAAGAATTTTGAAAATTGATGGATAGCACTTGTCCAAAAACCCAAGCAGTAGCCACTTCTGATCTTGATGGGGAGAAGAATCAAATCCTTCATTGACTTTCACTGCTGTAGCCTTCTTGGAAGTCATAGAATCAAAATACTGACAATGGAAAAAAACCTGAATGGATAATAATTGAATTCAATTCAATATATGAATCACTTAAAGCACTTTGGATTCAGTTTCCACTTTTGGAAGATGAGTGACCTGGATCCCATGAGTTCTAAGCCCTTATAGATTTAATCCCATGGTCTCCTATCAGAAACCCTTGTTATCATATATTGGCTCTGATCATTGAAAGCATTTGTTGTCATTTAGTTGCTTCAGTCATGACTGGCTCTTCCATGACCTTATTTGGGCTTTTCTTGGCAAAAATTATTGAAGTTGTTTGACATTTCCTTCTCCAGGTTATTTTATAGATGAGGAAACTGAGGCAAACAATAAAGTGAATACTAGTCCAACATCACATAATATGTGTCTGATAATAATAATTTGAATTTGAATTCAAGCTGATGACTCTGCCTTACTTCAGGCCTGACATACTACTCATTGCACCACCTAGCTGCATTTATTAAGCACCTACTAGTGCCAGGTACTCTACTAGACACTAATATCCTCGAGAAGATAAAACAATCCATATCTTTATACAGCTTATACCCTGCTGTGGAGTAAACAAAGTAAACATAGATATTCTAAAATAAATATGTAGTAATTTTTGGTGAGCTATAGTGTTAACAATGGAAGAATCAGAAAAGGCCTCATAAGAGTAGAATATTAAAATGAAGCCAAGGAAATAAAGAGGAAACAAATCCAGAATTATAACTCAATCCATTTGTTACAGTTTTTGATTGGGTCTCAGCTCTATGAGTCCAGGTCCTCTCAGGGAAGCAATGTGATGACAATATCCATTAAAGTTAATTTCCTGGTAGAGGCCATTTAAAATCTGATTGTTGTTTTAATTTGTTTCACTGCTAATTTCCATCAACTTAAATAGAGGAAACATTCCCTACTTTTCATGGAGGACATCCCAGGTGATCTGTGAAGGATGTTCTCAGCAGCAGCTCTGATTTTTCAAGATTTCCTAAGATCCTGGCTTTGGTGCTTATTGAGACCCTCAGAAACCTCAGATCCAATCCCTGCACTTTCCAGATGGGGAAACTGAGGCCCATAGTTCATACTGATTTGAACACAAGTTCTCACTCTGATGGGAGTATTTAATTTTTTTTTGATGGGACTATTTTTAGAGCAGCATATAAGATTTTAAATATAACAGAGGTGCTTATCTTGAAATTCTATGTGTACAACCAGTTATTAGGATATGTCTTTTGCCAACTGCAATGGCCATCTAGCTCATATCCTTCAATTTACAGATGAGGAAACTGAAGTTCAAAGAAGTTAAATGACTTGGCCAAATGCACAGCAGAGGCAGAATTTAACTCCTCATCCTTTATCTCTAAATGCAGCATTGTTTTTACTATGCTGTCCTGGTTCAGAATTGTGCATAGTTGATTATATGAATCGGTTCACCCACATTTACAAAATTATCAACTATCAACCCATCTCTCATCTAGCTATTTATCTATTAATTATTAATCTATCTACCTATCTCCACTATCTGTCCATTTATCTATTAGCTATATCTCGCTATTGTTATCATCTATGTTTTTCTATCAACTACCTATCTATCTGGACAAGTAGATGGCACATTGGATAGACTGTTGGTCCTAGAATCAGGAAAATTTATCTTTATGAATTTACATATGACCCCAGACACTGACTAGTTGAGAAAGAGATATATAGTTTTGAACATGGCCAATTAGGAATTTTTTTTTGCTTAACTATGTATATTTTTTTTTATAAATTTCTCTCCCTCCCCAAATTTTTTTTGGCAGGGGAGTGGGAAGAAGAGAAAAGAAATGCTCATTGATTGAAAAATAAAATTAAAGAGAAAAAAGAAAAGGTCAGGAGACCAAAGTGCTAAAGATATGTAGACTATTTTTCAAATACTGTCACGTCATTGATTTCTCAAGTTTTCTATTTTCTGCTTATGAAAAGTTTGAGGGCCATCTTTTATTTTTCTTCTTGATTTTTTTCTGCTTAGCTGAAGTGTCGAGAAACAACATATGATTTGTATTTTTACCAGATTTCTACCAAAGAGATCTGATGTGTGACTGGATACCATTGTCAATGGTCTGTTACGAGATGTGTGTTGGTGAAAAATAGGAACTTCTGGGTTCTCTAGCTGCTCAAATACCAGTGAGCTAACTTTTCAGTTTTGTTCATGAAAAGAAGTTGAAATCAAAGCCCATTTGGAAACTTGTATGATCCCCATAATTTTAGAGAAGTGACTAGACTAGGACTGAGAAGAGGCAGAGGAAGGCAATTTGAAGTTTTCTATTTATTTGTAGGTTAATTTTCTGGTAGACTCCTTTCTAGGATAGCTGTGAAGGAAAAAGTAAGCAAACAGGGGTTCTGGAGTGCTAACATAAATATAAGAGCCCTTAAACTAAATCTCAGACAGTTCCATGAAAAATACTCACTCGGGAACTTATTAACTTTTCTTTAACATACAGTTCTATTAACCTTTATGATTTCCTTTTCTACGGGTTGTATGGAACAGTGAATAAAATATTGGCCTCAGAGCCTAGAAAATTTGATTCCAAACCCTATCCCTAACTCTAGAAATGAGACTAAGCCCTCTCTGAGCCTCTGGGGACTCTTCAAGACTAATCTACTGAGTTATACATGGGCTGCCATCTATTATGATAGAGAAAGAAAGCATAGAGCCTTCTTGACATATTGAAAACTTATTTTCCAAAGCTTTAGCAAACTAAAAGATAGTTGTTGAAGAGATATAGAAACAAAGAGACAAAGCTGATAGTAGTTTAATTTTTTTAAAAAAATCTTTATCTACCTATCATCTGATTTTCAGCTATCAATAATGTAGCTATCAACTATCTATCTACCTCTCTCTAAATTCTAGCTATTTATTTATCAACAATCTACTCTCTCTATATTCTAGTTACCTATCCATCAACAATCTACCTATCTCTATATTCTAGCATTTATCTCTATATTAGCTATCTATATATCCATCTTTCTCTAAAATCTATTTTTCTATCAACTATCTACCTATATCATCTATGTTTATCATCTGTCTATCCATCCATCTCTCTACCTACCTATTTCTACATTTATTTATCAACTATTAGCTATTTATCAACTTTTTATCCAGCTTTTACCTATAAGCTCTCTGCCTATATCTGTTTATCAACTATCTACCTATCTCTCTCATTTATGTTGTTTATCTATCATCTGTATGTCTATCTGTCTATCATCCATCTGCCCTCCCTCCCTCTCTCTCTCTCTCTCTCTCTCTCTCTCTCTCTTTTTCTCTCTCTCTCCCTTCCACTCCACCTATTATATAGTAAGTTCTCCCACAGATACTAAAATACTGTTACTGCATGTATCTTTAAATTTAAGTGAAATATTGTGGGAAAAGTTACACATATAATAATACATATATGAATACACATCACAAGTATATATAAAAAAGAAAGCAAAGTAGTCAGAAGCCATTTAGTGCAGGAACGAATATCATAATTTAAGCCAATCTCCCAACTCAAAGATCCTGAAGTTGACATTTGCTTCTTCTCAGGGCTGCAGGGGTATCTTGGAGCCCTCCATTATTGACTTGCCAGAGCTGATTGTTAAATTTTCAGTGTATTTACATTTCACAAACAGGCAAATGCTAAAAGTTGAGGCTTGATTTATAGTGTTGTCTAGACTTAAGAAAGTGAAAGAGAAAATGTTAATAATTCAAACCAAATTCATGTGTACATTTTTTTTCTTCAAAAATTCTATCTCCACATGGCTATTATCCAATTCAAAGAGAACAGTTCCAAAAGGGGAATCCTCGGAAATGTAAGAATCCGTGGGCAGCCTCTGAAGGGGGAAATTCTTGTTTTACTCTTTAAATTCTGGTACATTTTTAAAACTGTCTCCTTACTTTTTAGTCATACACCCTGTGACTCTGTGAACTCAGGTTCCTCAGGATAACTGATTTTGAGCTAGAAGGCACTTTAAAGGCCATGTCTAACTCTTTATTTTCCAGATAAGGAAACTGAGGATACAAGAGGTTAAAGTGTTAGAACTAGGCCTCTTATTCCAAAGTTCTTGGCCTTTTTGTTGTGAATAAATAAGGAGGAAAAACCAGCCCAGGTACACACTGAAGGAAGAGGTTCCTAATTACCTCCTTTTATTCAGATTTATTCTTTGGGGGAAAAAATGAAAACAATACAGAAACTGGCAAAGCCCTTTTTATTTTTAGCGGACACCTCCAGAAAACAGTGAATAATGTTCTATTTATAAAACAAAGTGTCTGTTTTCCTGCAAACTTGCCCAGTAATAAGAAAGGAAGAACAGTGTTCAAAAGCTGGAGCTATGTTGGCAAATTAAATGTTTTTCAAAGATTTCCTGGAGGCATCAATAGCTCTTTAAGAAATAACAACAAAGGAGTGGGTGGGGTTCACTTTTTGTTTCTGTAGGATGGGAAGTTCACCTAGAACTTGATAGACCAGGCCCCTGATTGCACCTCAGTGTGGATTGGAACCAGATGGGGAAAACCTGCCCAGGGATTGAGATCTGGATTCCCAAGGCTGATTTTGAAAGAGCCAAGGCTGGGCCTTTGGAGCATATTCCCAGTTCCTTCCCTCAGCCCCAGTTTCACCTGAGAGTTTTTTTTTTTTTTTTTAAAGAAATTCATTCTTGTAGTAAGAATTTTTCTTTGTTATTTGTAATAATAGGGAAAGGGGCCGGACCGGTGGTTTCATTAGTATAGGGAATTCCTATGTGAGCAAAGAGAAATTGGAGTTTTTCAACTTACAGTCATTCTCAGACCTGAGGCATTGAGACTTTAAGTGACTGGCCCAGGATCATGCAGCCAGTATAAATGTCAAAGGCCAGACGGAACCTCAGACCCTCCCACCTCCCAGGTCAGCTCTCTAGTCACTATAGCGTGATACTTCTTAATTAGTTTTCCAAAGAATAATAATAAAATGAACAAGTTAATTCAATTTGTGCTAGGGTACCTGGAGATTAGAGGTGTGGGCTCTCTGCTTATTAGGGTTTGATGATAAAAATAATAGCTCACATTACCTACCTTCTGTCATCTGTCTTCTATTATCCAGTGTATATGTGTATAAAGAGAAAGGGGGAGACAGGGAAAGGTGGAAAGAGAAAAGGAGAGAGAGAAATAGAAAGAAAAAGAGACAGACAGAGGGACAAAGAGACAGACACAGAAAGAAAAAGACAGACAGAAATAAGAGACAGAGATAGAGACAGAGACACATACAGAGAGAGACAAAAAAAGACAGAGATAGGAGAAAAACAGAGACAGAAAGATAGAGACACACACAGACACACTGAGAGAGACAGAGACAGAGACAAACAGAGAGAGGGAGAGAGACAAAGACAAAGACAGGCAAAGACACAGAGACAGAGATAGAGACACACAGTCAGAGACAGGTAGAGATACAAAGATAGGGATAAAGAGAAAGAGAGACAGAGACAGAGAGACAGAGACCGAGATAGAAAGAAAGAGAGAGAGAGACTGTGTGAGAGAGAGAGCTTTTAAAAGGAGCACCCAGAAAATTGAGAGGTGAAGTGCGTGTTTGTATGTGTGTGTGTGTGTGTGTGTGACAGAGAGAACCATTTCTTTTGATCTTTTTTGTGTTTTAAATTTTTTAAAAATTTATTTTTTTAAGTTTCTCTATCTGGTTATTTATTTAATTGAGGTTTTTATTTTATTTTAAGTTATTTAGCTGTTTTTATTTTATTTGTATATTTGACTAGTTTTAAAATTTTTACTTATTAATTTTTTTTTATTTTGTTGTTTTTATTTAAATGTTTCCTGTGTGTCTGCCTTACTTCCCCACTATATTATAATTTCCTTGAGGGTACAAACTATGTCATACTTTTTAATAGCATTATGGTACCTTGCTTAGTGCTGGAACAGAATGAATCTTCAATGATTATTTATGGATTACAGAAATCATAAATTTAGAACATGACCTTAGAGGTCAGAGAATTCTACTTCTTTATCTTATAGATAAGAAAAACTGGGCTCCAAGGGCCAGATAAGAAGTATGTGGAAGAAGCAGGATTCAATCCTTTGCCATCTGCCTCTAAAGCCAGTGCTTTTTCCCATTAAATCAGAATGAAATTGAAGATAGAGTATAAGCTTATCCAATATTGAGTGAGGAAAAACAAAGAATAAATGATAAGTGTTTACTGTCAGATACTATGTTAAGCTGTAGGGATAAAGCATAAAAAGTATCCTACTCTCAGAGAGCTTATACTATAATTATATACTGTTAGAATAATGATTGATTAAAGATGAAGAATGGTACACATTTTTGGATATGATCAATGTGAAAATTTGTTTTAATTGACTATGCAAATTTATTATGAGTTTTTTTTCTCCTTTTAAATTGATGAAATAAGAGAAAGAAAATAAATGCTTGCTAATTAAAAATAAATTTTAAAATATTTAATAATAAAATAATAAATATAAAATTATATTTTATATATAAACATGTATATATATAATAAAAATATTTAAAATATAGTTATACTGTGTTGATTAAATATGTAAACTTATAGATACATTAATTTCTTTAATTTTCTTTTTAGGTTTATATTGTTGTAGGACTAGACTTGATTAGACCACAGAAGCCCACTTCTGACGTTCAGTAGCTATGTTACTATAGGCAAGTCATTTACCATCATGTTTTTTCAGGCAACTCCCTAGGGCTCATCTAAGACATCATAGACAGACTGAGATCTCAAATCCCTCATGCTTGTTCTGAAGTACAGAAAACAACCTAAACAATGTAAAATGTTTATTTTCCCATGTGTATGGACTGTCAGTCACAGATTCCTTTTTCTACTGAAATGGGCTGTACTGAACATAGTCAACTGGAGTTGAAGTTGAGTCAGTGTCAGTCCTTTCATTTTTTTCTCTCCTTGATCCACTTGACCCTCATTCTGAGGGTCATTCATGAAATCATGTCCAACTCTTCATAAAATCATGCCCAACTTATGCCAGACATAGGATCATAGACTGTTGGAAAGAATTTTTGAAGCTATATTGTTTAACCATCCAGAAACCCCTTCACAGCATTAACAGCTACTTGATTAGCACATTTGGCCAAAGAGTAGGATAGTGAACTGGATATTAGATTTTTCAAAATCTGAACTCTGTCACTCGGTTGAAGCATCTAACCCTGGAATACTTTAAATCTCACTTTGAGGAATAAAGACACAAAAGTTTTAGCAGAGATGTGAGGAAGATAAACCAGGGACCATCTACTATGGTAGCCGAGGGTACCATGGTATAGCGAGGAGCAAGAGATGAGGTTCTTATTATCTACAAATATGTCTTTCAGTTTTCTTCTAGACTATATGTCAGGAATCATGTCTTAAATAAACTTTGATTCTCTTTGCATTTTTGTATTGCGATGCTGTGCATGCAGTAAGAGCTTCATAAATGCTTTTCTGAAGAATTGGAGACTGAATAGATATCCATTGTTTGAAGCAAGCTGTGCTACAAAAATGTAAAGGAATATGTATGCATTATAAAAAATGATGAATAGAAAGAAAAAAGAGTAGCAGATAAAGATTAAATAAAGTGAGCAGTGTCTAGAAATAATGTACATCCACAATGATAATAATGTAGATAAGAACAGAGAAACAGAGAGAAGACATATAGAGAAACAAAGAGAGAGACAAAAAGAGAGGGGGAAAGGAGGGAGGGAGGAAGAAAGGAAGGAAGGGAGGGAGGAAGAAGGGAAGGAAGGAAGGAAGGAAGGAAGGAAGGAAGGAAGGAAGGAAGGAAGGAAGGAAGGAAGGAAGGAAGGAAGGAAGGAGGGTAGAAAGAAAAGATGGAAGGAGGGAGGAAGGAGGGTAAAAAGGAAGGAAGGGAGGAAGGAAGGATGGAGGGAGGGAGGAAAGAAGGAAGAGAGGAAGGAAGGAAGAAATATAGGGAGGGAGGAAGGAAGAGAGAGAGAGATAAGGAAGGAAGGAAGGAAGGAAGGAAGGAAGGAAGGA
>JAJPUD010000819.1:404762-427827 GCA_023553655.1 Myrmecobius fasciatus
CTTTCTTTCTTTCTTTCTTTCTTTCTTTCTTTCTTTCTTTCTTTCTTCCTTCCCTTCTTCCTTCCCTCCCTTCCTTCCCTCCCTTCCTCCCTCCCTCCCTCTCTCCCTTCCTTCCTTCCTTCCTTCCTCCCTTCCTCCCTCCCTTGCTTCCTTCTTTCTTTCCTCTCTTCCTTCCCTCCTTCCTTCCTTCCTTTCTTTCCTCCTTTCTTCCCTCCTTTCTTTCTTCCCTCCTTTCTTTCTTTGTTCCTTCCTTCCTTCCTTCCTTCCTTCCTTCCTTCCTTCCTTCCTTCCTTCCTTCCTTCCTTCCTTCCTTCCTTCCTTCCTTCCTTCTTTTCTTTCCAATAATTATCACAAAACTGTGGAAATGAAGCTCTCAGCTAAGACAAATAGATATAACTTAAGTGCTCCTGGGCCTTGGATTCCCTATCTTCTCAGAGGATGTGAGGGATGATAATGCTCCACCATAAGAATTATTTGGTAAAGAAGTGTGTTTATGTTTGCTCATGATGTTGAGAGGCTCTGAATATTTCATCAAACACTTTATTTTCCAGAGGAGCTTTCAGAAATGAGCAACTAAATGAATTTACAGTAAAATTAAAAAGATGCTAGCAATTTGGAGCTTGAATTTAAATTTAGAGTCATGGATTGCTAAACATAATGGGCCATATATAGTAATGATGGGATTTTATTCGACACTACCAGAAACCATGTGTCTCAGAAGTTTCCCCTAGCATTTTAAAAAGATGTGAACTAAGCCCATTAATGTGAGTAATTGGATTCCTTGAGCTTCACCAAAACCTTATATGCATATGGCAGTCTCCATGCCTAGTAATGAGAGGAAGGGAACCCTAAAATTTGGTGATTCAGCAAATCAAATAATACTTAAGTGTTTTTTTAAACTGTCTTCTGCAAGCAAACATGATTATCATTGTTCCAAGTACAAGAAAGTAACTTTAAAGATGAAAAAAAATTTAAATACCAAAATAAAATGGAAACATTCTAGTTTCTGATCCTTTTCATGGCCAGTCCTCCAGCCTTAGAATATAAACCTCTTGATGAGAATTTTTGTATTCCCAGCATTTAGGATAATGCTTTGCATAGTATTTATAACTTGCTCATAATCAAATGACTATTGAATTGAAGTGAACTGAATTACATTAGAATTTGTTTCATCCTTGTGATCACAGATTTGAACTAGAAATCATCTAGTTTTACCAACTCATTTTACAAATGAGGAAACTGAGACTCAGAGTGAATGATGACATGTCCAAGAGCACATAGGTAGTAAGTTAACAAAGATAGTATTCAAACCCCAGGTCTTTTGCTTCAAATAAATCACTTTTTCCATTGTGCTATGTTGTCTATTTTTTATAATAAGCCTGCCTAAGGAGGTACTTGATGAACTTCAAGGCAGAGAACATGTGTTCTACTCTTAGCTCTTATTGTACAACAAAATGATTGAAGGGTCACTTCTGTCCTATATGCAATAGCCATATTATTCTAAGTCTCACCCAGCTGGCATTTTCAGTGTGTCAAATTCAGTCTCTTCTGGGTCAAAAATAGATGGTTTTGGCCAATATTTCAAATAAACCTGGTCATATCTTAATCTATGAAATCAGAAAAAGAATGAGAGCTCTTCAAGTTTCTATGCTGATCCAAACCAGTAGATATTTATTAGATATTTAATATGAGCAAATAAATTGGGAAAGATGCTACAGAAAATGTCTCCCACCCTCAAATCGCTTAAGCTCTTCTGGGGCAATTTCAGGTATGCTGATAAACACATGGATACAGGGATGTACATATACAATATGTGTATAAGCATATCTATATGTATAGATATGTACATATCTACATGATCATCTCTGTGTATTGATAAATGCATGTCTTTAGGTACAGATATATGTATGATATACATATATTCATATTCATGCACATATATGTATGTATATATGTGTATATATATACATATGCATATACATACAGACTGACATTTCTGGTTGTTATAAAAGTGAAAAGGGATGCTTGTCATATTTCCCAAATGGAAAACAGAAAGCATGGTGAATAGAGCTCTAGATTTGGAATAAAGAAGTTTTTGGTTCAAATGCTGCTTTAGATACTTATTAGTTGGGCAAATCACTACTCTCTCTGGATCTTGGTTTCCTCATCCATGAAATGAAGGTATTAGATAAGTTGGACACTGAAGTTATATTTAGCTCTAAATCTATGATCTATGATAAGACAAGAGTGCTAGCTGCTACATAGGATTGTGTATATATTCATTAATTTGCATGTATATTCATACATATATTTGTATATACATATATATTCACATATATGAGTGAATGTCTGCCTACATACTCTATATATGTTATATATGAGGAAGGAAAGAATTGTAAATTCTGTTGTATTTTGAAAAAAAATTCCTACAGTTATTATGAATCATGGAAATATTTATAATGATAGCGGTCCTTTCCCTCGTGAAACTTTTAGTCTAATCATTCTAATATACTATATGGCAAGTATATCTCAAATCAAGGGCCATAGAACTATAGATTTAAAGCAAGAAGATTTTTAGAGATCCCCTTGTCCAATTTCCTCATTTTAATAATGATCAACAAAAACTGATGCCCAGAGGAAAAAAAAAGAAAGTAAGCTACCAAAGGAGAAAGGAAATCATGCTTAGGATTAGGCAATAGACCTCTTCCCTGGTAGATTTTAGAAGAGTTGATATTAGTTTCTTTGTTTCTTCTCCTTCCCACAATTCCTAAAATCTCCTCTGTTTTCTCCTGTGTCTCTTCTTGCAGGACCAGCTGAGTTGGTTTGGGTATCTCCAAATGAATGTCTATAGTAGATTTAATGGAATTTATTCTATTTTCTCCTAAAATTTTTTCATCCATTTTTCACACTTCCCTATTTCTGTTGAAGGAAACACCGTTTTCCTAGTCACCAAGGCTTTTATAACTTCAAAATCATCTTCAGTTCAGCTCTCTCCCCATTTCCCCTCCCCTCAACATCCATTCAATTACCAGACTTTATCAGGCTTTTCCCCATAACATCTGACATACTTGTCCCCTTCTCTATACATCTGACCTACCTGTTCCTTTCTCTATATGTATCCTGCCTCTTGCATTAGCTTCCCAGTTTGTTTTTCTGATGTCTGGTCTTTCCTCTCCCCGACCCATCCTTCAGACATCTGCCAAATAGATCTTTCAAGAATGTAGAATTGATGATGATATTCCCATACTCAAAAATCTTTAGGGGTTTTCTATAATTTCTAGGATAAAGCATATCCTCCTCCTGATACTTACATTTTTCTGTGATCTGACTTCTTTTCTAGACTAATTTTACATTATTACCCTGCACTCTCTTCTCCAGTAAAAAGTGAGCTACTAGCTCTTCCACTGCATGACATCTCTCCTCATGCATCTGTATCATGTCTGTCATGAACTTCCTATTCACCTCTGCCTCTTTGAATCCCTAGCTTCCTTCAATGTACAATTCAGGTAGAACCTCCCATCTAAGGTCTTTCTTCATACACTCAGTTTGTTGGTTTTCTGCCCCTTGAACTATAATGTATTTTTGTGTGTATTTTGTATTTAATGATTTGTGATGTACTGAATCCCTCAAATAGAATTTGAACTCCTTGGAGGCAGACACTGTTAATTTTTGTCTTTGTATTCTAGTACCTAGCACAGGTCTGGCATATGGTAGAAGCTTTACACTTGTCTACTGAATTGTATTGTTGAGTTCTTCTCTTACTCTCATTTTGCTTGAGCTCCACATTGTTCCAAATGTCCTATCTGTTGAACCTCATTTTTACCAAAATAGTCATTTTAGCAAAGGTATCTGCCACAAGGGTATTTTGTGAATAACTCTCAGGATTTTGTCAAAAATAATTACTGGTGAGGAGGTTGAGGGCTTAGCACTCTTCCTCCAAATTAATGGTGGAACTGTTCCAGAGCTGAGCCAGAAATTCTCATAGCTCTGATACCTGTACATGTCCAAAATAATGTCCCCTTTATATTTATGATGTTCTTTTCCAGACAATCATACCCCTTTGCACTGAATGATTCACAGCCCACATGTTCACCTTTAAATATCTCAGTTTGAAGGTAACTAACAGAAAGGGTCCCTTTCTGAGAGACAACTTTTCCAAACAAGAAGGAAAAATGCAAGCTTTAAGAGTTAATGTGCAAGTCAAAAATTCTGAAAATATGAAACATTGCTCTGTTGCCCTGATGCCATTTGCATTATTTTTCCCAAAGGACGCCGTGGTTTAATGGATGGGGCTTTAACCTACCCAGAGGTCAGTCTTTGCTGGACAAGTGGAACCTCATCCCAGAAGGAATTGATATACTAATGACACATGGCCCTCCTCTTGGTAAGTGAAGCAAGGGGCATCATTTTTATAGTGGTGAATATTTTCTGTTCAGGCAGAATGAATAATGCTTTCAGGGACATAATCATTTTCCTCTAACCAAAAAGAAAAAAAAAAGGAATATGGGAGGGAGGTGGAAAGCAATGTCTTCAAAGAAGCCCAGTATGATAATTAAACTTAGCAGTTCTGCTGGGCTTCCAGGTGTTCTTGAAATTAAATTTTTTGATTTATTGGAGTCAAGGAAAATCAAATGAGTATATAGCACCACAGTCTTTTGAGCCAGATAATTTATTTTAAGAACAGTATTCACCTTACAGGGGAGGGAGGGGAAAGCACACCATACACCCCATCATGGAGGCTTTTGAATGACCATGAAATGACTGAAGCTTTTATTCAGAGTTCATTTCCCTTTTCATCATCTAGTTGGAACAGGGGAGGAGTCTTTAAGTTCAACATTTGAGCTTATTATTTGAAGAGAAAATGCTTCCTCCCCCTCTAAAATGCACACACTGAAATTAAGTAAAATGGAAGATGTCTAGTGAGCATTTATAATTTTAATAGTATTTTATTTTTCTAAATACATGCAAAGATAGCTCTCAACATTCACCTTTGCAAAACCTTTTGTTTCAAATTTTTCTCCCTCTTCTCCCCTCCCCAAGACAGCAAACAATCTGATATAGGTTCCACATGTGCATTTCTTGTATATGTTTCCAAATCATGTAAGCAGTGATTTTTCCTGGAGATTCTGGGATCAGATTTAAGCTTTTCATAGCCAGTAGAGTCAGTGATATGATAAATAAAAAATCCCAATGATTTTCAGCTTATGTGTATGAAAAGTATTACTTTACTTCTGTGGTCAACTTTTTCCAATCAACGCCTTAACAAACACATATATATTAAAGGTTTACTGTGTATAGGGCACTGTATTAAGTGCTGGTTATACAGAGGAAAGCAAAAATAGTCTCTTCCCTCAAGGAACTGATATTTTAAAGGAGAGGTGACATCAAGATCAATTATAGCGTACAAGAAAAATAAGGAGTAGATGGAATATAGGATAGAGTAGCAGTGACCCTAGGTTCTGAAGGACTATAACATAATATAGAATATAACATAAGTTCTTGGCACAGCCTGCAAAATATGAAAGAATTTGAGTGCAATCCAGTGGTGTAATGTGAGTCACTCAGGGATCAGATTTCAGAGAGCCTCATTACCAGGTTTGAACATGGGCTGGTTAACATTTTGGGTCAGTCACTCTCAAAGACTGTACCAGTTTACTGAGAAAAATGCCCCCCCTCAATGAAATCATGGTTCCTCAAAATAGCAAAGTGTAATCGTGGTTTCTTATCATGATTAATTAATTGTCTACAACTTTATCTTCCATTTGGGATAATGCAAGGAAAAATTTTAATCCCGGACTGATACACTTCATTCCATAATAATTTTGGACAGTCCCCAAAACTAGCCAACTGGTATGCATTCAGATTATACATATTAACTTTAATATGAATCAAAGTAAATCATAATTAAGGAGACCAGTCTAGTCGGGGGGGTGATCACAATAGGACCCCAAGAACTAGAAAGCCATCAAACTGAGGGGTTATAGAGTCCAATCCCCTCATTTTGCAGATGGGGAAACTGGAGTGTTTTATTAACTCATAGATCAGTGCCCTATCCAATGTAGCCTCTGTTATTTTGAGTTATCCATGTCTATGTTATCTTCTATTTGCAGAGAATTTTTAAATGTTGTTTTGGGAGACAATTTCCCTTGAAAGCCATTTGCTACCATTTTTTGATCCTTCTTATAGAAGAAAAGAAATATTTATTAATTTCTCAAATGGAAGTTGGGAGGGATTAAGTGGAATACTAGATTGGACATCAGGACATCAGGATCTTCAGATTCTGCCTCAGTTACAAACTATATGATCCTGGGTGAATGAGTTAACTTCGTGGGAGTTCCATTTCTTTATATGGACAAGGTCTCTGACATCCCTTTCATTTGTGATAAGGGCAAGAGTGCCAGCCACAGTGGCAGTGCTTGAAAATTTGGGACCCAGAACAAAAGCCTGAACTGCTGCAAATCTCAACAGTTCCCCCATTGGATTAGGAACTTGCATCAAACATGTGTTTGGGGTTACTTAGGGACTATAACAGTTTCACTGCAAACTTGGACAAATCCTTCAGCTTGGAATGAAAGCAAATTGTGGTGACAGATGTTTAAATTCCAGGCCTCCAAGAAAAACTTTGCAGCTTGGTATTATGAAGCTTCTAAAGAAAAGGATGGGGGGGGACATAAAATAAAGCATGCAGTTGGTGTTTCAGAATGACTGTAGGCACATTTTGCACATGGTACTAATTGCACCCATTGAGGGAGACTGGAAATAACCTTTTGCAAAGCATCTTTAAATTCTCCACTTCTGGCTTCGAGAGTGATAGTGGTCAAATACATCTTACCCATTCACATATCCAATGATAAAAGAGCCTTCCTTTCCTTTGGCGATTTTCTATAAAAAGTGATTTCTCCCCTAAAACAAAACAATGAAGAAATGAAGCAATAAAGGAATATGCCTATAATTTTTGGTGGGGTGTACCTTTCCTCATTTCAAAGAGCTTCTAAACTTTCCTTTCAATCAATGCATAGTATTCAGCTTTCCATGCTTACCAGGTATTCTTACTAGAATAAATCTCCCTTTTCTCCATCCATATTCCACAGATCATTATTTATGGTCTGTCTTTAACCAATTTTGCATGGAGTCGGACTCAGTGTTCTTTTTTTTTTCAATTTCACCTAACTAAATGGTCAACTTGCTCGTCATTCTTACTTTGATTTATGTCCCCCATATTGTGGTTTTTTGTTTTTGTTTTTGATAGATAGATATAGCATAATGGTGTACAAAAATTTGTGCAATTTGTTTGTGCTAAAGCTTCCTGGACCCACTGCCTCTTCCCAGCCTCCTCCTGTACGCTCAGCCCTACCCCCATCTGATCCCTACAGATTCCATTTCAGACTGTAACCATCCTGACAGCCGACTTTTGTGATAATTGATGTCAGTTTTTTATGGATTTTCTGCATTAAGTGTGGAACTAAGTGGCTTTTACTTTAAAAGTAGTCAATTAGCCCCAGCTTGCTGGATACTGTTATGGGTCATGTTGTTACCTATGGCTGGTGATCAGCCTGGGGAGGTAACCAAGCTTTCCCAGGCTCTGGTCACTGGAAATCACTCAGAGCCAAGAGTTGAATTGTCTAGAGAAATCCAAGTGTATGGAGGCCAGTGTATAACGTGGCCTTTCCCAACCTCCTTAATCTAACTCTCTCGGAAGTAAATTCGCTCTTTGGGTAGATGGAACATTAAGGGAAATAATAAGGAGAGAGGTACAAAATTGAAAAAGAAGAGAAAGAGAGACAAATACAGACCCAGACACATAAGAAAGAGAAAGGGGGTGGGAGACCACATAACAGTGCCAGGAATAAATGTCACCAAGTTTCAGCTCACAGAGAGGATTTGAAACCTAGTAGTTGAATAAATCAAATTCTATGCAGGGAAAAATGTTAATTAAGAGGAGAAAAAAACCCTGAAACTAAAAAAAAAGACTCTAAAGAAGACAAAGTGATGAGTGAAAAGTTTCTTAAAAGGTATTGTAAGCTTTAATGGAGAGGTTAGGATTACAGATAATGTAATAAACCTTCAGTGAGTTATGGCTTCCTGAAAGTCTAAATGAAACCTTACCTGAAGAGAGAAAATTAAGAGTATTGATTTCATTTTGCCCTCAGGTTTTCGAGACTGGGTCCCCAAGGAGCTTCAGCGAGTTGGCTGCGTTGAACTGTTAAACACGGTGCAAAGGCGAGTACGACCCAAACTCCACGTCTTTGGTGGAATCCATGAAGGTATGAAGTGGGAGAAGGGAAATTAAAGCCCATGTGGGATCCCTGGCTCTGGAAATCGATTTGGTCTGATCAGGGCGCCTTTGATTATAACATCAGCCATGTGCATGATAGACCGGCCTTTTTGCAGATAGATGCTGAAGGATCCATTTAGAGCTTCTCCAAAATGTCAAGATCTATTAGCTCCAAGTCAGGCTAAGCAGAGTAATCAATTCCTTGCACAAATGGGAACCAGATCAGTTGATTTCCCCCCTGCCCTTTAATGTGAGCGTAGGAAAATTCACAAGATTTGAATGTCTCACAGAAGTCAGAGGTTCAGGGCAGGTTCAATTGTTTTTTAGTCTAGCACCCTTTTTTTTCTGAGACTCAGAGAGATTGACGTCTTCGTGGTCACACACTTGGTAGCAAAGAGCAGAATCAGAGTCTGAGTCTGGGTTTTCCAGCTATGAATCTGACACTCTGGCAACTGTACCCCTCCTTTTTTAAATTTATCCCTCTTTCCTTAAATTGAGGGTAACAGCATTCATAAGGTTATACATGTGCTAAGCATCAGAAGCAGGATATGAATCCCAGTCCTTTGGCCCCAAAGCATTGTATTTCTCTGCCTCTTATATTAAAAAGCAAGTGAAGAGAGAAGAAAAGGGAGGGCAGAGAAATAAAACAAATAAAATTATCAGTAAGTTTAAAATGATTTTTCTTCTCTTACTTGCCTATCCAGTTTCTACTCTATACAAAGGGAAATAAATGAAAACATTACTTTTTTTTTTAACATCCAACCAATTTTCTTCTGTAATTTATTTGGGGCCAGAGGCTTATGTTTCCTTATGGTTTGTTTGTAGGGCATTGTAACTCTGTGGAATCAAAAATTCCTGGTTTTCATTCAACTAACGTTGACTAAACTACTATGAGCCAGGCACATACCGTGAAAGGAAAGGGGGCAGATTTTTAAAATGAATCATGATGCTTTTGGCTGCTCCCCTTTGGGGAAATCTGCACTCAGAAGGAGACTAAGGGCCAGGCACATCCAGTGAAAGGGAAGGGGGCAGTTCTGGTTAAACCTCATCTCAACTGCTTTTCCCCACAACCACTTGGGAGTTCTTTATACACTAACAGTAGAGCAGGGATGGCTAGGGTCACATGCCAGAAAAACAAGGCAAAAAAAATAATAAAAGGCCAGAAAGTTTGCTTTGCCAAGCTCACAGACCCAGAGGCTTCCTGGTTAGGTGGTAATAAAGAGCATATTGAAAAATCCCCCCACAGAGCCAAGAGAAAATTCAGATTGCTCTGAGAGCAGGCGCCAGCTGAGCAGGTAGAAGGCAGGGCCACGGCCCTCCGAGAGAGCGGGGCCTCCAATCTGCCCTCTCTTTGTGGCAGAAAAGGAGAAGGCTTTTTAGGCATGATTAACAAGGGACACTGGAAAGAATTCCATGTCTACATTTTTTAACTCATTTCTAAGCAAGGTTTCTGGGGGAAATGACTATAATTTTGAGGACAGGTTTAAAAAACAAAAAGCATACATGTACTACACCTTTTTCCCCCCCCACCTTCTTAAATTTAAAAAAAAAAATGCCTTCAGTTCACTCAGGCAAAGAAGGGATTCCAAACAGTAAAGTTCCCTAAAGGGAAGGAGATCATATTCAAATAAACTTGTCTTTTTATTCCTTTAAGACAGCTGAAGAGGGCAGAAGGAGGGCAAATACCAAACATCTCGATGGAGAGCGATAACGAGACTTTATGACCTCAGAACTAAACACTGCACATGTAAATGCTTTCCCCACTCCCCCTGGAGATTTTTCCATTGACCCTCATTAAGCCTTCTGTAGGTTCATTCGGTTCATAGACTTGGAGGATTTTCAGCAGGAAAATACACACACATACACACACCTCACCTAGCTCTTTAATGTTTCCTGAACCTTCCATTCACACAGACACAGACACACACACAGACACACACACAGACACACACACACACACACACACACTCCTAGCTCTTCAAGGTTTGCTCAAATCCTAATATCTTCTTCAAGTAAATTTTTGCCAAATGATTTCCCAATGTCCCTAAGTCCCCAAGTCATAATGACATAGCCTAATATCTTATTTTATTAATTTTATTAAAAAGATTAATTGAATTATAGCAGCAGAAGAGCAAACACTTTATAGGAAAGGGAAAAGGGAGTGATGATGTCAGAATTAAATGAGCATGCATACACACACACACATTCACAAAACACATATATAATCACACATACCTCACCTATCCCTAAAGATTTCCTCAAATGATACATCCACTCATACTCACACACACATTCAAACTCACACACCTCTCACATCCTCCCTCTCTCTCTCTCTCTCTCTCTGTCTCTCTGTCCTTTCTTTCCTTCCTCTCTCCTTCCCTCCCTTCTTCCTTTCTCCCTCCTTCTTTCCCCCTTTCTCCCTCCCTTCCTCCCTCCTCCTCCTCTCTCTCTCTCTTTCCCTTTCCCCTCCTCTGTCTGTCTCTCACATTATACATAACCCCACCTTCCTCTTAAAGATTTCCCCAAATCTCTCTGTCTCTTTTTCTCTCTGTCTGTCTGTCTGTCTGTCTGTCTGTCTCTCTCTCTCTCTCTCTCTCTCACATACACACACACACACACACACACACACACACAGAGGCTAAGAGTGATTTCATTAGCCTCTTTCCATAGGTCACAGCAATTACTTAAATAGTACACAGGAAAGCTTTTGTTTGCCTCACACTGCAGGCAGCCAAAATAACACACCGAGAAGTCTTTTGGTCTTTTGTTTGTCAATATTCTTAAACCAGGTACAAGTCCATGACACAGGAGAAAGAGCACCAGATTTGGAATTAGAGTATTTGACTCTGTCACTTACTAGATATGACATTAAGTAACTTAGTCCCTCTGAGTCTCAATTTCCTCCTCTGTAAAACAGAGATGAACTAGATCATTTCCAGAATCCCTCCAGATTCTAAATCTGAAGATTTTATAATTTAAAACAATGAACAGAGATATTTACATCCCCAACCTAAGGGATAGAGGAACCACAGCCTTTCCCTATGTCCTAACTTCTATGTTAAGTCAAAAACAACAACAAAAAAATTTACTAAGAATCCATTTTATTTGAACTATGATACAATATACATTTCTTCTTTTCTAAAGAGAAGAAGCAGGTAAGTGGCAGCTTTTGGAAGCTGCTAACATCTGGAGCAACTCAGATGAATTTCAGCCCACCACTTACCAGTAAAGAGATCTTTGACTTGAGTAGCCTTTAGAAGCTACCTTGAGGTCACCACATTTGTGCCCATAACAGTGAGCATGAACCACTCTCCCCACAGGTTACGGCATCATGACAGATGGTTACACAACGTACATCAACGCCTCAACGTGTACGGTCAGCTTTCAGCCAACCAACCCTCCCATTATATTTGACCTTCCAAACCCTCAAGGATCATGAAGCACTCTAAATGCCCCAGTTGGAGCGAAGGAAGGAAGGTCGATAAACTGCCATTTTTCTAATTCTAAACTTACATTCTCTTACATGTTTCTTTCCAAATTCTGTGAGTTTTTTGTAAAATTGCTGGTACAAAATGACGCTAGAGGTTGTGCTTTTTTTTCCCCCTTTCTTTTTCTATTTCTTTCTTTTTAAAAAACTTTTTTTTTTTTTGGAAATGCGGCATCCGTTTTAAATTGATAAAGCATTGTGGATTTGTAAAATGACTCCTGTTTTCTCAATGACCATGCCATTGTAAATCATTAGTGTTCTCCAAAGGACAGCCAAGCTTTCTTTTAAGAAATAAGAAATGTTATTTTATATGATATAAGCTGGAAGAAAAAAAAAGACAGAGGCAGTGTTGTTTTTGTTTTTTTTTTTATAAAAATCATCCAGATTTGCACAACTGTTGAGTACTGTTTGATTTTTATTTTGTGATGTCCTTTGTTTGTAAATGTGGCCCCGATGTATTAGCAGACTTCTGGTTAGAAGTTGACTTTGAAGGGTCATCTCTGCATGCACCTCAAGGCACATGCTCTCCTCCCCACGGTAACACGAGTTACATCACGGGGATGGAACAAGCCTCAGATCTGGTGTTTCTGGCCTCTTTCAAAAGGTGGTTTATTTAGCAGCATTGGTATTTGTAATGATATGCTTTCTTATTATTTTGGTTAATTTTTTTAAATTATTTTAGTTTTAAGAATATGGGGGTGAAATCCAAAAAAAAAGACATTTGTTTCATGCAGCAAAAAAAAGAAAAAGAAAAAGAAAAAAGAAAAAGAAAAAAATGAAAAAAAAACATGTAAGTGCAGACTTCTTTTAAATATGAATTTATATATATATAAGTATTTTTTGTGCATTTATAACTAAGCTAGGAATTTAATATTGCCAGCATAACAGCTACAGAGTTATGTTGCTCGGCACCTCTAAACTATGAAAGATGTAACACATTTTCCCAGCAGCGCTCAAAACCTCGATGAGCTTGTGTTAAACCTAGGTGCAGTTTCCGACATGTATAGAATCAAATGGATGCAATGGAGCCGATCTAAAATAAGGCTTAGTTGTCCTTTATATTTAAATATCCTTGAATTGTCTCCTTATTTTCTCTCTTTCCCCCCTTTTTTTGCACTGTGTGTAAATGCAATCTTACTAGCACAAAATATTGTCGCAGATAGGTATTTCTGTTCTTCCACTGTAAATGCTATAGGGCTTTATTCCATTTTATGTTTATCTTGTTAATGGAATTTAGGAAAGCAGTTGTTTCTTTAAATTTATTGTGATATTCTATATCTAGCGGCCTTTATATGCAAATAAAATTGCAAGATTTTTAAATAGTTGCTGTTTGAGGGTTTTGGTGGGATTTTAGGGCTTTGGGGTTGTGGGGAGAATGCAGAATATGTATGCAGGATCAGTTTTCCCTTTCAGGAGAATTAGAATAAGTGACATTTTTTCCTAATTTTCCATAAATTTTTATTACCCACCATTCATGAGCTGGCAAGCAGGTCGATAAAGCACTCAGTGGACTTTTTCCATCATTTTGGCATCTATCTTGCCACAGATTTCAGGAAGGAAAGATTTCCTCTCTGGATATTATAATTCAATGTGAACAAAGTTGATGTTCACTCAAAACTTGGTGTATCCAGGTATTGTAGCATATGCATGCATGTATGTATATATGTATGTATGTATGTATGTATGTATGTATGTAAGGCCCGCTGGAGGGAGTCACCACTGGGACAAAGGTGGGAGAGTTGGTTATAAAATAATATTTTTCTCCTCTCCTAATTTGCCTCAAATGCACGTTAATTGACCCCTGTCTTTTATAGCACTTACCATTGAAGTGTTGTTAAAATAAAAGATATGGGAACAGTTAGGTGGCTCAGTGGATAGAATACCAGCCCTGAAGTCAGGAGGACCTGAGTTCAAATTAGGCCTCAGACACTTAACACTTTCTAGCTATGTGATCCTGGGCAAATCACTTAACCCCAATTGCTTCTGGAAAAAAAAAATAAAAGGAAAAATAAAAGATACTACCTTTCACTTAAATAATTTAAAATACATTGATAACCATTTAATTTTATTTAAAAACCTATAAGAAATAACATGAGATAGAATTAATATCTATGTGTATATTACATAGTATTATAATTATTATAATATACATCATTATATGTACATTAGACATATTGTTATATATATATTACATATATAAATATATCTTTTATATATAAATAAATATAAACACCTATATAAGTTTATTTGTATATAATATATATTTATGTTATATATTATATCTACTTATAATTCAATATCAGTATAAATATGTAAATTAATTCTATTTGTAATAGATATCATATAATTATGATTATAGAAATAAGTATAAATATGTATATTATATATAATACACATTCAATACATATACTGAATTTGTATATGTGTATTTATGTATTATATATAAATTCAGTTCCATGAAATTTGTTATATACATGTATGTGTATATGTGCATATATACAGACATATATACATGTGTGTATTATGTGTATATATGCAGGACATGGAATAGAGAATAGGAAAGAAGTAAGGCAATGGATTCATCATGGCAACTAAATTTAAATTCTATATATAAATCTAAAAATAAATGTCTTTTTTAGAAATGGGAAGGACTGTTGCATAATGGGATATGTGTTTGGGGCTCTGGCAGTCTTCCCATGTTTAGCTCTGGAGATGTTAGTATTGACACAGTTAAGTTAAGTTGTTCGCCATTTAATAAAACTGCTTTCCATTGTGTAAGAAAGAAATGCACTTTTATAAGACAAATTCAGATCAAAAAATAACAATAGTAGACATTTGCCTTTACCAAAGCACTTTATGCACATTATATTATATAAATAATCCTTCAAGAATGAATGTTACACATACCATGATCATCATGTTCCTTATTTTAGAGTTGTGCATAGTGAGGGAGCAAAAGACAAAGTGATTTTTTTCATGGTCATATTTGTAGTAGATTTCAAATGGGATTCCAGTCCAGGTCTTCCTAGCTTCAAGGCCAGGACCAATCCATGACAGAATGTTGCCTCTTAGAAGGCAATCTGACTTACATGATAAATACACTTTCATTCATTCAGCTATTACTTATTAAGTTCTTACTGTATGCAATGAAGCATACTGAGCAAAGCTTTCCCACTTAACTTCATTGGGTGTGTGATGGGAGGAGGGGAGTGGAGGGGATCTTGAAAAAGGTGGTATGGTATTCCAGTATGACCTCTGGACTTGGGTTTGGTTCTTTGCTCCATTGCTCCCCAGCCCTGATGCAAGATCACAAATTTAGAATTGGAAGAACCCATACAAGTTAACTAGTCCAATTCCTTCATTTTACAGATAAGGAAATTGAGACTTAGAGGTGTTAAATAATTTGCCCAAAGTTACATGAATAATGACAGAACTACACTGTTCTAAAAATCTGCCCATTAGTACATAGTTTTCTTTTTTTGGTCCTCAATTTCTTCATCTATCAAATGGGGATGATAATAATATGTTCATTACCAGCCTCCTAAAGTTAGTATCAGGAAGAGGTTTTTGATATATCTGTCATTTAATTGTTAACAGTTTATTATTGTGGGAATGGATACACCTATTGATGTCACTAGTTAGCTCAGGGGCATAGAGCACTGTGCCTGGAGTCAGGAAGAGCTGACTACTAATTTGCTTTAAACTCTTACTTTCTATGACCCAAGCAACTTATTTAACCTGTTTAACTCAGTTTTCTCACCTGTAAAATGAAACTAATAATAGTACTTACATGAGGATCAAATGAAATAAAGTTTGTAAAACATTTAGCATAGTGCCTGACACAGAGTAGGTGTGCTCTCTCGCTCTCTCTCTCTCTCTCTCTCTCTCTCTCTTTTTCTCTCTCTTTCTTTTTTTTCTCTCTCCATATATATTATATATATGTACATATGTGTGTGTGCACTTGATATCATCAGCATCAGTTATCAATATCATTGCAACTATTGTTTTCATCATCACATCATTATCATTATTATCATCATTATTATCATTGGTCTAAGAGCAAGAACACTGAAATATCTTGAAATGATTTATGAAGTCATAGAATCACAAGCACTACCAGTGGAAGGAAGGTCAAAGATCAGTCATGGAATCCAACTGCCATCAGCATAAATATCCCCTCTGCATCATCTCCAACAAGTGCTCAGCCTGTAGCCACTTGAAGATCTCCGGTGATGGGGATCCAACTACCTGCTCAGAAAATCCATTTCAGTTTTCTTCATGAAGTGTATCTGTACATCAAGATGAAATTATTCACATTGTAATGTCCATTCACTCCTACTTTCTGTTTCCCCTGGGAACAAGCCAAACCAAATTAATCCCTTTTCAATCTTACAAATACAAGAAGATAATTGCCATGAATCTTTACATCTCTTCTTCTGACTAATCAGTGCAGTTCCTTCCATTGATCTTCCCATATGATGTTCTTTATACCATTTGCCAACCTGATCATCCTCCTCTAAAAATATATTCAGAATATATGAAGCTAGGGGTGTAGTAGAATGTAAAAAAAGAAGAAAGGAAATGAGCATTTATGTGGCACCTACTATATGCCAGGCACCTTGCTAAAGGCTTTTCAAATATCTTGTTTGATCCTCACAGCAACCCTGGGAGATAGGAAGTATTATTACCCTTTTTTACACTAGAGGTAATTGAGGCAAATAAAAGTTAAGTGATTTGTTTAGAGTCACACAGATAATAAGTGTCTGAGGTTGGATTTGAATTCAGTTCTTCCCATTGCACCATCTAACTGCCTAGGATAAAAGTTTGGACTTGGAAGCAGGAAGAAATCCTGCCTCAGAACTTTACTAGTTGTTCCCTTGACTTTTCTCAGTTCTTTCCTTATCTATAAAAATGAGACTTATAATAGCACCTACCTCCCAAGGTAGCTGGGGAGATTAAATGAGATTGGATATGACAACTGTAACTCAGATATGACAACTGTAACTCAGATATGAAAACTTTGTAACTCTTTGTGTCTGAGAGCAGATTTGAACTCAGGTCCTCCTGACTTCAGGGCTGGTGCTCTATCCACTGCACCACCTAGCTGCCCCCAAAACTTTGTAACTCTTAAAGTGCCATGTACATGCTAACTATTATTAAGCTTTGTTTTTTTTAATGTCTTCTTTCCAAATTATGGTCCATGTATGTGGATGTAATAGTCAAAATTTTCCTTACTAAAGACAGAGTTCTGTAAGATTCTATCTAGCATGTTTTGTCCATGATATTTTAGGCAGCAGGGTAGTTGGCAGAGAGACCTAGTTTCAAGTCTTGCCTTTGACACAAACTTAATGCATCAGCTTGGGCAAGTAATTTAGCTTCTCATTTAATTTCTCAGTTCTAGGCAACTCTCTAAATTCTAATTTGCAGAGAATATGCCAACCTGCATTGCTGAAAGAGGTTCCCCCACTGGGAAGCAATAAAAGAAATCATGGGTTCAGTTTGAAAACAAAACAAAACAAAACAAAATGTCAAGGATTGGATTGAACTTGCCCTCTAAAATCCCTAGATATATTAACATGAATTATATCAATCAATAGTTCTCATTTTGAGGCAATTAATTGTATTGACCCAATTATAGAAATTGACATTCATCCCAATTAAATATCTTATTTGATTCAAGTTGTCTTTCTAGTCTATTGAGATCTTTTTGGGCCCTGGCGTTTTTGGATCCTCCCTGTTTGCTGCCATATGTAAATTGAATAAATGTGCCATCTGTGCCTCCCTCCAAGTCATCAGTAAAAATGTGGAACAGCATAGTAGCAAAGACAGATTCCTGGAACACTCCACTAAAGACTTCCCTCCAAGGTTCTGTAAATCATTGCTCAGTGGATGCAGTCATTCAGCCATTCTGCATCTACCTCGCTTGACTGTCACCTAGCTTCAGTCTTTCCTTCTTGTCCACACAAAGATAGCATGAGAGACTTTATCAAATGCTTTGCTGAAATCTCAACCTTGTTTGCTTTTGGTATCCCCTTGGTCCATTAACTCCATAAAAGGAAATTGTTGGTTATGATCTATTCTTGATAAATACATGATAATTCAATACTGTTGCTTCCTTTTCTAAATGCTCCTAAACTATCCCTTTAATAATATCTTCTGAAAACTGACAGGAAACTAAATCTAATCAACAACTGGAAGATTCCAACTTTTTTTAAACCTGGTACATCACTTGAGAAGTGATATGCTGTAATGGAAAAAAAAAAACAGGAACTTGGGAGAAAACAAACTGGATTCACATCCCATATGTGCTATTTGTTACCTGTGTGACCTTTACCAATATGCAACCTGTTTGGAGAATTGTTTCCTGTTCATAAAATAAGAGAGTTTAATCATTTGGGAAGTGGGCTAAAAATATTTATTAAGCACCTACTATGACCATACCTAGCATCTACTAGGGCCAGGAAGAGTTGTTAAGTGGCTCAGTGGATAGTCAGATACTTATTGTGTGATTATAGGAAAGTTATTTTAACCCCATTTGCCTCAGTTTACTCATCTGTACAATGAGCTGGAGAAGGAAATGAAAATCTACTATAGTATTTTTGCCCAGAAAACACCCAAATGGTGTCACAGAGAATTGGACATGACTGGAAAATGACTGAATGGACATGACTGAAAAATACTGTGCTAAGTGCTAGGACTACAAAGGGAGGCAAAAGACTAAATGATCTCTGTCTTTTGTGGCTCTAAGTTCTGTAATGATAATGATAACTACCATATATTATGGTACTTTAAGGCTTATAAAAATCTTTACATGTTATCTCATTTCACCCTCACACAGCAGTCCTGTGAAATAGGTGCTATTAATGTTTAACCTATATCAGATTGCTTGCTATTTTGGGGAAGGTAAAGGGGAGAGGAGAAGGAGAACAATTTGGGACCCAAGGATTTGAAAAGGTGAATGTTAAAAAACTATCTTTGCATGCATTTGGAAAAATAAAATGCTATTAAATTAAAAAAAATAAGTTCTATTACTATCTCTGTTTTATAGGTAATAAAACAGAGATTAAATTACTTGCCCATGGTCACACAACTAGTACATGTCTGAGGCAGGATTTAAACTTGGGTTCTTCCAGACTCCAGCCACTGTGCTACCTAATTACTCATCTACAGCTCTATGGCACTTCTTCCATTTGCATCCCACCCCCCCCATACACATATACTAAATCATCAACAGAGACTCAGCAGTAATATCTACTATTTCTTCTAATCTTTTGGTATAGAGTTTCTCCAGGTCTTGTGACTTGAATTCACTGAATACAGCAAAATGCACTTGTTAATATTGTCTTGCATGTTTAAGGTCAAGACTCCCTGTTACCCATTTGTGTCCTTATCTCATTCACAATAAATGGGCTCTGAGTATTTCAGCCTTCTCTCTAAGATGTGGTTTGAGTCCGGGAATGACAGAGGAAACACTCTTATGATTTCATTGGTCCACAAAACTCCTGGCAAGAATACTCCTTTTGTTAATGAAAGTCCTTGTAAGTCTCTTTATCCCTCAGTTTGAAAGAATGTCCGGGACCACAAGGAGGTTCCTTGAGTTGATTATCTAGGCAGTATGTGTGAAAAGCAGGTCTGCTGGACTCTGAAGCCAGTCCCCTATTCACTACACCATGTTTCCTCTCTATAATTATTTTACACCATTATGGCTTGAACAGTAATTATCATCCTTTTTTGACCTTCCTCCATCCCCTATCTAAGCTGGGGGTGAGGGGGAGGTAGGTAGGGATGGGGAAGTCCATTATGATCCTAAACTCCATTCTGAGGTCCAACTATTTGGGGCTTATTATTCCTACTAACCATTCTAATAAGAATTGTACTTTTGTTTTTATTCTGTTAGTTACCCTACTATTCATCTTTTCTCTGTAAGTAACTTATCAAAAGCTAAATTTGTTCTCTGTGAGTACTCATCAGTCTCTTTAAACTACACCCTCCCTCGTTTTCTTATTAAATTTGGTTTTTGCTTGCATCATAAGCATTTCATTACTGGGAGCTTCCCATTCTCCTCAGGCTAACTGTTCCTGTAGAATTTTGGTGATGGTGTTCCCCCACCTCCATCCTTTGGCCCCAGATGAAATCAATCTGTTAGCTTGAGGTTACACAAAACCCCCTATCTTTTGGCTCCTTGTGGAATCATTTCCATGCTTTGTAGGAAAATTTGTGTGCATTTGTGATCCATGAGAAATTCAACAAGTCTATTTCTCTGCCTCAAAAGTCTGAAAAGCCCAGAGTGCTCCTGTGTAGGCTAGATACAGGATCCCTATTTTCTCATTTGGATGTCATTATTTAAGGTGTCCAAGGTTTAGTCTCTATGGATGAAGGGATTTATTATTTCCAGTTGTTTAAATTAGTCTAGAGGATCTCTGGACCTGGAGATTTGTCCTAATATCCTTTTCCCTGGAATTCTGTTTCCCATCTCTCCCATTTCTAAGCTACTATGTATCTCAATCAAGGAGATTTGTATGTGAACTCATTTTCCCTTCTTTTAGAAATCCTTTTCCTTTGGTGATGTCCACTTAATTCCCAGCCTACTCTTCTCTTCACCAGTGGTCAGCACTAACTTGGTGGTCTTTTTTAATCCTCTCAGCAGTTCCCTGGCTTAAGCAAATAAACACTATGGACCCATCTCAGGAAAGGAAAAGAGAAGCTCTGAGGATTAAGGATTTGTCAGTTCTAGATAAGAAGCTAGCTTTGTCCCCAAGCTTAGTGTGTACACAGTGACGCTAACCAACACATGCCAACAATCTTAACAAACAATAGCTGCCCCATTCTTATAATAGAGAAGTCCCCTGCTTTTGGGACCTGCCATTCCTTAAGTTGTCTTGATTTCACAACACCCTCCCCCCTCCTTCCTATCAATCAACAAACATTTACTAATAGCCTAATACATACCAGGCTGATGGAGAGACATAGCCAAAAGTGAAACGATTTCTGCTTTTACAGAACTTATATCTCCTTAGGACAAGCATGCATAAATAAACATACAAAAGACAAAGTGAATTGAAAGTGTTGTGGAAAGAGTGCTAGCTCTGGAGTCTGAGAAACTGTTCAAATTCTGACTCTGTTAGTAGCTGTGTGAGCTTGGACAAGTCACTTAAAATGTTCTTGAGCTTCATTTTTCTCATATTTAAAGGAAAGAGTTGGACTACCTGACCTCTTAGCTCCCTGCCGACTTTGAAATTATCCTAATGTATGATTTTTTTTAAATGTCTTAGTATGAAATGTAAGGTCTGATAGATCTACCTATGGTGTAGTGGTTTAGACTATACCCCTGAGACTGAATCGATGTGTAAGGACCAGCTTAGCTAAGGGCTGGAAAGCTCATCACCTACAGGGAGCCCATTTGGTGAGGAAGTAATTAACCAGTTGATCTCTGGTTTCTCAGTTGCAAAATAAGGACCATAATAGTACATACCTTCCAGGGTGGTTGGGAGGATACAATTAGATGATATTCATAAAGTATTTTGCAAATTTCAAAGTAATACATGTGTATGTATATACATAATATGTATGTGCATATATAACATGTATTGTATGTGATGTTTACATATATACATACACATATGTGTGGAGCAATAGAGATAGAGATATATGTGGAGAGAGAGATATGGATGAATATGTGTGTAGGTAGGTAGGTAGGTAGGTGGGTAGGTAGGTGGATAAGCAGATAGATAGAGATATGTGTGTGGATAGATTAGATAGATGTATGTGGATAGATAGAAATAGAGATGTACAGATAGATAGATGGACAGATAAATGTGTGTGCACAGATAGACAGACAGACAGATAAATAGACAGATATGTATTTATATAGACTAATAGATATGTGTGTGGATAGATAGACAGATAGATAAATAGATATGTATTTAGATAGACTGATAGATGTGTGTGTGGATAAATAAATAGACAGACCGATGGTTGGATAGATAGACAGATAGAGATAGATATATGTGGATAGATAGAAAGATAGATAGATGGACAGATAGATATGTATTTAGACATACAGATTGATTGATTGTCAGTTATTGTGACCATTTAAGGAAAAGAGATAAGGACTAGGCTTGTGATTTTGTTGGCATAGGGAATTCCTGGCTGAGCAAACCCCTCTGCCAGTGCAGGTCAGCATTGACTAAGGTTCAGACAGACTAAGAAGTTGTGATTTGCCCAGAGACACCCAGACAGTATGTATCTGAGGTAAGATTTGAACTTCCCACTTCCTGCTTTCTATCTAGTAAATCATGATTGTTGTTCAGTCGTTTTTGAGCCAAGTCCAAGTCCCCGTGACCCCATTAGGCGTTTTCTTGGCAAAGATAATGCAATAGTGGGCCATTTCCTTCTCCAACTCATTTTACAGATGAGGAAAACTGAGGCCAGCCGGGTGAAGTGATTTACCCGGGTCACAGTTAATAAGTGTCTCAGGGGAGATTGGAACTCATGAAAATGAGTTCCCGCTTCCAAGCCCAGCGCTCTATCCGCTGCCCTGATAAACGGACAGTTGCTAGATAAACACAAATGATCCAGTTTCCTCTGCGGTCCCTTCTTACTGGACTCCATAACGCGCCGCTGAATTTGTCAAGGGCTCTGGATGGCATTGTGGGCCAGAGATTAGTCTGTCTGTGTCTGATGTAATCTGATAGTCCTGAAGATCAACTTTCAAGGTCAAGAGTGCAGCTATTTGTATGGAAAACAAGTGCCCTTGCAGTCTGGCTTTTCCTTTGTTAGCTGGCTCCCATTCTCCTCGGGCGACTTTTCTGACCCCCGGCGCTCAGAGACTCGGTCTTGGGCGCTCCGATGCAGCCACGGAGTCCCCCCCCCCAACGCCCCTCTGCTATTTTAGCATCTTCTTTTTGTACATTAAATGTGAGGGAGGCTTCGGGGGGGGGGGGGGCTGCCCTGTGGGTGATCGAAATGTTTTTAAAATGACAATTAAAGCAAAGCAATCTCAGCATTAGTCACAACCCAATGAACCTCTGGTTAAGGGAAGTTAATTTCATGCGCCCAGTCAAAGCGGAAAGACGGAGCTCCAAAAACGCCCGCAGAAAAGCGGGGCTGATCTTCCAACTTACGTCTCGGGGAGTCCCGAGCGTGGCTCCTCCGCTTTATCTGCAACGCACAAGCTAAGAGAGCTAGTAAACTCTCACGTCTCTGAGTGTCTAGTTCTGGATAATGGGGGAGAGAGAGAGAGACAGTGAGAGAGAAAGAGGCACATACACACAGAGAGAGACAGAGACACACACAGAGAGAGA